>PITA01012172.1:0-20635 GCA_004023965.1 Spilogale gracilis
CTGGAGGACAGTGGCAGAAGGAAAGCAAATGGGAACTAGGGTAATCTAGGGAGGGAAACGAAACAACAGAGATTTTGAACACAGAAACAAACTGAGGGACTTGGAGGGAGGGGGGTGGAGGGATGGGAGAGCCTGGTGGTGGGTACTGGGGACACCTAAAGCGTGGAGCACTGGGTGTGGGGAATGGGGAATGAATCTTTAAACACTGGAAAAAAATTTTTAGTAACAATAAAAAAAATAAATAAAATTAAAAAAATTAAAACTTAAAATTAGATTTTTGGGACATATCTTGATTTCCAATAGTAGGAAAATTAATATCATGAAAGCAAATATAATAAAAAACAATTTCTTCAGGAAACAAAACTGTCAGATACATCTCATGAGTGCATTCAGATCAGTGATATCCCTTATGTTGACAATGAAACAAATGAAAACCTGCCTTCAGTGGGACAATAGGTCCTCCTGAAAATTTTATAAAAGGCTCAAAGAATCTAAAATAAGATTTAATGTCTTCATTTAACAAAAACTCTTTTCTTACCTGATGTTCATTGGTACTGGTGGTTGTTTTTGAGTCACATATAATTAATCAGATAAAGACATTCTTTGTCTTCCTATGTTCTCTCTTTTCATCTCATTTTAGCCTCTGGGCAGTTCAAGAGCACCTTACATCTTCTTTGAAAGAAAAGGATGGATGCATGGATGGTACAGTTGATTAAGCATCTGCCTTCATTTCAGGTCTTGATCCCAGTGTCCTGCGATCCAGCCCCTGAGCCTGTCTCCCCACTCAGTGGGGAGCCTTTTTCTCCCTTTCCTACTCCCTCTCCTTCTGCCCATCCCCAATTTGTGCTCTCTCTCTCTAATAAATAAATAAAATATTTTAAAATAAGAAAAGTGATAACAAATATTTATGTAGTGCTTACTGTGTTCCAGGCACTATCCTAACTAGTTTTTAATTCTTAACAATAACCTTATGAGTTAGATATTAGCACTATCTCCATCCCCATATTATAGTCAAGGAAATGGAGTTCAAGAATTTTGACTTTCTTGTCCAAGATTATGTGGTTAATATGTAAAAACGTCTAAGTCTAAAACTCAGGCAATGTCTTTGGGAACCATATCCATGAAACAATATTTGGATTAAGTACTCAAGTGTTTTAGAGGGAAAATGAGGGGGAACATAGCATGCAAGTTAAATGCATTTATGGCCAGGCATACACTGTGCATAGGCAACAACAGGGTCTGTGATAAACTGGAGACTGACTATATGTTTTGACTCAGTTTAGCCAAAAGAAACATCGTTTTTAATCATGGTTTTTTGTCTTCTGAGAGTTGTCTTTTCCTCCACTGCATGTCCATGTTGTTGTCTTTAAGAGTGCTCAGTCTACTTGAAAAGGAAGGAGCACCAGAGGCCATAATTCTACAATGTATTTTTGTTGTTGTTATTTTACAAAAATCTGCAAGTAAGTAGTGTAAAATAATTTGATGAGTATGGCCATATATGTACATGCATAATATCATCATCACGATCAAGGTAATAAATATATCCACCGTCTCCAAAAGTTTCCTTGCTTCCCTTTCCCTTTTCTTTGTGTTAAGAACACTTCACATGGGATCCAAACTCTTAAATTTCTAAGTACACAATACCATACCATATGGTTAACTAACTATAGGCACTCTATTATACAGCAGTTTTCTAGAAGTTATTCATCTTGTTTAAATGTAACTTTATGCTCTCAAAAATAACTCCCATTTTCCTCTCCTCCCATCTCCTGGCAACCACAGTTCTATTTTATATTTTTTCAGTTGACTATTTTAGATGCTTTATATAAGTAGAATCATATTGTATTTATCCTTCAGTAAGTAGTTTATTTCATTTGGCTTAATGTCTTCTAAGTTCCTTTAATGCTCTTGCATATGGTAGAATTTCCTCCATTTCTAGGAATGGATGATATTCCATTGTATGTACATACAACATTTTCTTTATCCATTTGGCTGTCGATAAACATTTTATTTTTTTCCATATCTTGGCTGTTATGACTAATGCTATAATGAACATGGAAGTGCAGATTTCTCTTTGAGATCCTAATTTCAATTCTTTCCCAAGAGTGGGAATGCTCGATCTTGCTGTAGTTCTATTTTTAAGTTTTTGAGGGACTGTTTTCCATAGTGGCATCACCATTTTACATTTTCACTAATAGTGTATAAAAGTTTTAATATCTCTACATCCTGGTCTTCATACCCTTATTGAAACATTGATCTAACAACTATGCTTGGACCAGAATACCTTTAAGAGAACCCTAGAATCTAAGAAAATGTTGCAGCACCTCAGAAGAACAAAGGACTAATAAGAACCACATTGAAACATATAGGGAGAGGTGTTTTACTATGCCTATATTTTCTTCTCCCAGGTTGGTACAGCTCAGCACCAAGATAAATAATTTTGGCCATGATTTCTCCTCAAAGGAAAAGAGAGAGTGAAAGGTGCATCCAGTGTAGTGTTCTGGTTTAATTCCCTCATGGTGATTTGGAAATTGATAGAAACTGGAGTTAGAATCTGTCTATTCTCCCATAGAATAAATTTTAACCCCTATCTGATGTGTGTGTGTGTGCTTTTCAGTATATCAAAAACAAGTATGCTTTCATTTGCATCTGTATATGTGTATGTCCAGTTGTTCTTGCCTCTAATCAAAGTTAACAATTGGAGTCATAGTAGTTGTAGTTTTTCTTCTATAATTCAGTGGAACTTTAATGATTCTTCATCATTCACAGGTGGCTGATTGAACTTTGATTAGCATTTCTTGTCTTTTTCTTCTGCCCCTTTGTAAAGTTTTCTACAACTCACTTGGGAAAGGAAACCATGCATTATTCATACCTAAGTGCTCTAATTAGATCAACCATTTTATATAACTCCAAATCAATTAAAATTTGACTTATGGGGCAACAGCCAATAGAAAGTCATACAGAAGCCCTGCATTGCAATTTTCTCTAGTGCCATACCAATGGGCCATAACCCCACAGAAAAAAATTTGACCCTTATAGATGGGGATTTAAGTATGTGTCCATCCATTCTAAAAAAAAATATTGCCATTCAATGTATATTAGGAATTGTGAAGGCTTATTTATCATAGGTCAAAACATATCATTGCTTAGTTTCTGATCACCATTCACTTGGTTTGTATTTGAACAAATGACTCAGTTTAATAAATGCTTATCATCATTTATTCTTTTTTATCTTGCATTTTTAAGAAAAGCAACCCAGCATACTTGTGTTCAAAATGTTGTATGGTATTTATACACTGCCTTATTCCTTATGTAATAATCTCCCAGGCAAGAATTACTGCACATTTTCTATACTGCAGGTATAGGCTTTTTTTTTTGCCAACACCACTCAATAATTTAATGTATTGTGGAAAATACTACAGTTGGTTTTAATTGTGACACCCTATGTTCCACAGAAGATGCTAATCTTGTAACAGATTAGAAAACAAGGAGCATTCTCTGTATTTTTTTTTTCTGGAACACCTCAATGCATGGATGTAGATCTTATACAACAGCTGTTTCTGCCAAAACAGCAAGACAGTGTTTAACACGCCTTCCCTCACAAAGAGTGGTTTGCTTTGGACAGTCAAATAAAATTATCAAGTAAAATGTTTGGCAGTTGTTTTATGTTATGTATTTTGGAGCAATTATATTTTTCCATCTAAACCCTAACTTATGGTTTGGTCCCTTGCCTCTTGCTGTTTTCCTGCACCACTATGCCTGGCCTTGTCAGTGAAGTTGGCCCACTTGTTGAAGAGTGAGGCCGCTGTGGGATTGCTGCCCTTTTTCCCTCAGAAAACATCATGTTCTTTCCTTCAAAGAAACTGCCTTTCTGCATCCATATTGTTGAAACAGGGCTGTTTTTTCTTTGGCTTCTATCTCCCAGGCCTCCATCTTCCAGGCTCAGGCAGTTGGGCTTGCCCTGCTCCAGGCAGCATGAAATGCCAAGGAAGAAGATATTTCAATTTATAATGAGTATCAGGATACACAGAGATAATACAGTTCCTGCCTTATAATTAGTGAAACTAACCTCTGAAGTCCTCATACTCCCAGAATCCCAGGTGTCTAGTGTATGTGGACTTCCAACTGGACACTGGGACAAGTGAGACTAAAACCAATTCCTCAGGTAGCCTCCAGAAGATTTGGCTCATTGGATGCTCCATCCAACCTGAGTTTTTCTTACACTCATTCTGGACTAAATGGACCAACTCTTTCCCTCCCCAAGGAGAACCTGGGAGCTGCACTTTTTATCAGTTTGCTCTTTGCTGAGGTATAGGAGGAGCTATAAAATTTACCAGCTCAAGCTGTCATCTCCATTCTTCCCTAGGTGGTTGGACTATGCTGGACCTATCAGAGTTCCAAGATTTGCAAGACTGAAGCCAGTTCTTTGTGGAGCCCCTTCAGGAAATTTGGGGGTGTTGGACATATAAATGAGCTTTTTCTCTCCCCTGGGAAAAGCTGGAACTAGGGGATCTCTTCCTGATTGAATGGCAGTCTGCCAGTAGGGACTTGGTTGAGCAGGTGTGCCAAATATTCTTACCAGCTTTGTAATCCTATGAGAAAGTGCAATCATATCATTTGTACAAATGAGGAAATGAAGGACACAGCCATTTGGAGACTTGCCCAGGACCACACAGATGAATACTCTGAACACCCATGAAATCAACCTGAGATTTAAGACTACATACTTCTGGATCTCTACAAGGGCAAAAGAACACCAGAGGAAGGATAAATCGGAGTGAGAGTGCTTGTACTGATTTTGGAGGAGAAACAGAATGGGGAAGGAGCCACCAGAAGCAACCCATTGGAAAGTAATACACCAATACAAAAGTGCCCTGTGCTTTGGGAGCAGCATCAACTTGCAGTCTGGTTAAAAGCACTCAAAACAAAGGGTCTTAAGATGCAACTAGGGGAATCTGACAGTCACTGGAAGGGTCATAAAACTGCAGTCCCAGGATGGCAGTAGGCAGCACTCACCAGTGCCTGAGTCAATCTGGTGATGGGGGGTGGCGAAGTCCCTGAAACTGCAACTTAAAGCCTCTTGCCCTGGGCGCACTGAAACCTGCTCTGGAGGCCACTCATCCCGCAGCCTTCTGCATGACATGCGGGACAGCCAGGTCTGAGAACACCCAAAATGGGTGTGGGTTCCTGATAGTGGTCCCAACAGTGACAAGCTCACACAAACCGGTATCACTTGCGGTTTCTGTGGCACAGAGGTGAAGGAACAAGTGGGGGCAATCAGGTGCCATTCTGACTAGTGACTGGGGGTGCACACTACCTTTGAGAGATGGCAGGGTGCAGGGGAGAGTGCAGAGGGGAAGTCTGTGTGTCTGGGACCATCCAGAGGAGAGCAGACTGAGGCTTCTCTCTGAGACGGAGG
This sequence comes from Spilogale gracilis, assembly GCA_004023965.1. Classification (NCBI taxonomy): domain Eukaryota; kingdom Metazoa; phylum Chordata; class Mammalia; order Carnivora; family Mephitidae; genus Spilogale; species Spilogale gracilis. The sequence continues at coordinate 5,420 of PITA01012172.1, forward strand.
TCTGGGTGCAGACAGCTTACTTTGCTCTGACTCTTCTAAAAGCTACAAAAAGTTGCAAAAAAACAAAAACCTCCTGAGAACAAAAACCTGAAAAACCAGTTTCCCTAGAGCCCAGCCCCTTAATGGGGGCAGGTTGACTCAGCCTAGATTTACTGAAAAACAACATGGCAGGCCCCTCCCTCAGAAGGCAAGCCAGAAGAACAAGAGGACAACCACAAAAGGGCCTCCATAAAACTGTAAAAACCCAACTTTGGAAAAAAAAAAAACAATATATTAAGCTCCCGGTATTACCCCTAAACCTGTATATCTTATAGATATAGTATTTCATCTTATTTTTTAAACTTTGTTTCATTTTTATTTTTAATTTTTTTTAATTTTAAATTTGTTCTCACAATACTTGTTCTTTTATTTTTAACCCACTTATTATTACAACTTTATATTTAATACAGTGTTTCATAATAACTTTTCTTTTTTTTAAGATTTTATTTATTTGACAGAAACACAGCCAGAGAGGGAACACAAGCAGGGGGAGTGAGAGAGGGAGAAGCAGGCCTCCTGCCAAGGGCAGGGAGCCCGATGTGGGACTTGATCCTGGGTCTCTGGGACCATGACCTGAGCCGAAGGCAGTCGCCCAACCAACTGAGCCACCCAGATGCCCCATAATAACTTTTTAACTTGAACTTTTTTCATATAACTGTGTTTGTTTCATTTTTTAAAAATATATATATATAGATATAAGCTTGAAGGTAATCCTTCATTCCTATTCAATACTACCCCTATATATAAACCAGTTTTAATTTCCTTATATCTTTATAAAGTTTAGTCCTCTAACAATAATAGCAAGAAACACCCAGAAGGAACTGAAATACTTTCCTCACCCATGAGGGTTTGTTCTCACCTTCCCATCTCATTCTCCTGTCAGTGTTTCTGTGTATTTGTTTATCCCTTTGTACTATATAAATATTATTCTTGGGGGTCATTTGGGCTGGGTTTTGCTTTTTGCTTTTTTTCCTGTTTCTTTTACTTTTCATGGTCTTTTTATTTATTCATTTTTGTTTTTATGCCATATAAATCCTACCATTGAGGCCCATTTGACCATTTTTTTTTCTTGCTTTTTCTCTCTTTTTCTATCTCTTTTTTCTTCCTTTTCAGTAGTGACTTCTGATTGCATTCAAACCTTCCATTGGGCAAATCACCTGGGTAGTGGTTGATATATTCAGCTACACATCCCCTCAAACACGCTTCACCAATATCACTCACAGGAGGAACACCAAACAGAAGAAAAACTCAGAGACTGCGACCTCTGTCACAAAACTACTGGATATAGACATAAGCAATATGACAGAAATGGAATTCAGGGTAGCAATTATCCAAGCAATGGCTAAGTTGGAAAAGAACATTTGTGGCAAGGTAGAAGCTCTAAGGGCAGACGTAAAAGCCAAAGTGGCAGAGGTTAAAAATGCTATCAATGAGATCCAATCAAATCTAAATACTCGAACAGCTAGGGTAAGTGAAGGAGAAGATTGAATTTGTGATCTAGAAGACAGATTGATTGAGAAGGGAAAGCAAGAGAAGTCTTGGAACAAACAGATAAAATCCCATGAAAATAGAATTAGGGAAGTAAATGACACCATGAAATGCTCCAAAATCAGAAATATTGGGATCCCTGAGGGAGGTGAGAGAGAGAGAGAGAAGACTAAAAGATATATTTGAACAAATCCTGGATGAAAATTTCCCTATCTGTGGAATGAAACAAGTGTTCATATACTAGAGGCAGAGAGGACACCCCCAAGATCAATAAGGCTAGAAAACCCTCCAGGCACATAATTCTGAAATTCATGAATCATAAATTCAAAAAATATGTCTTAAGGGCAACTAAGGGGAAGAGATCCCTTAAGTGCAGAGGGAGGACCATCAGGATAATGTCAGACCTGTCCACAGAAACCTGAACCCTAACTTACAGAACCATTATTTTAATTCTATCAATCACAGATTGAGGGAAAAGCAAACAAACAATGAAAAGATGACTTTCATATTAGTTATCACTACAATTCATTTGTTACCTTAAGTGATATTTAACTGATTATTTGATTTTAGTTTAAAAAAATAATTAATTCAATGCATTTTCTTTCCCTTATCCTCAGGGCAATTAAGAAATGTTAACAGGAGGGGTACCTGGGTGGCTCAGTCATTTAGCATCTGCCTTCAGCTCAGGTCATGATCCTGGAGTCCCGAGATCAAGCCCCACATCAGTCACCCTGCTCAGTGGGAAAACTGCTTCTCCCTCTTTCACTCCCCCTGCTTCTTCTCTCTCTCTAGTTGTGTTTCTGTCAAATAAATAAATAAAATCTTTAAAAAAATGTTAGCAAGAGCAGGAAATCATGAAAAACAGTTGCAGAGTTAAAGTAACTGTATGAGCAATGTTCTTAAACATTCTTCATTACTTGGTGATTCATTGGCACCACACAAGCTAATACACATAGCTCTTGATTCCTAGCCATTGCTCATCTACTTACTCATTGTCTCTCTCTCTCAATTACTATATTTCATCAATATTTTTAATTACTTTGTGATAAAAAAGTTCTTTAATGATTAAATTTCATTTTCTTATGTCCATATTTGCCTCTTTAAAAGACTAAAGCAACCCTTAGAATAATAATCAACTCGTCAAGAAGGTTTGCGAATATATAAAATAACTTTTCTAGCATTAGTGACTTTAAGAACAAACCTTTAATGGTAGCTACACTTGTAGTGAGCATAGCATATAAAGAAGTTAAATCACTATGTTATACACCTGAAACTAAAGTAACATTGTATGTCAATTATATTCAAATATTTTTTTTAAATGAAACACAGGGAAAGGAAAAAGAAAGAACAAACCCTGATTCCCTATTTGTCGCGTTCTCCCCGCCAGCAGAGATGACGCAACATGCTCAAGAGCAGCCAACCAGTTTATTCAGCGCCTCGTTGTTCGATTCCCCTCCCAGAAAGTCCCCTGCACTTATATATCCTCCCCAGACCAATCAGGTATCTGTTCACGTGTACAAGTCCAGAATACTCCTACTCTTTCAGGAGCGCACGAGGGAGTCAGGCGGTAAGCATGCATCCTCTCTGAGAGTTCATTGGCTGTTCGGCTTAGGGTTGCCTCCTGGGCGGTCCGGCCCTGCATTACACAACTCCGTTGTTTTCGCCAGCCGCCATCTTGATGGGTGGGGTCCGCAAAACCCCGACAGCTCCCCCTTTTTGTTTTTGCGCAGAGACCGTGCCTGTCTTAGGTCAAGGGCATCCACTCGCATCCTTACCCGTCTTCAAAGCTCACACAGCATGGTATGGCTTCTGTCTTAGGTTGGATGTGGTTATGCCCTTCATTACCGGTCATTGACTACCGGTCTAGCATGCTCAACCAGATCTGGGGCGAGCTGCCCGCCTCAAGGGCCAGCATGGCCTGGCGTAAGGCTTGCCGCTCCCTATGGAGTGTGTTCTTCAGGGCCCGGAACCATCGAATGAGCAACCCGAAGCCAAAGAGGACGATGCATCCTAAAGCTATTGTCCCAAACCAGCTCTTGCCAAAGGTCAAAACAGATTTCAGGGTGTGCAGTAGCTGTGAAGAGCTCATTGGTTGTAGCCTGGAGGTGTTAAGTTGCAGTATTTCTTGGCATAGAGAGGCTCTGAGGTTATGAAATTTTGCTGACCAAGTCCCATTGAGCATCTGTGATAGTTCACGTGACAGGTTTGCCGCCTTGTTCTTGCAGGAGGTCAACTCTTTGATTCAGGATCATCAATCCTGAATACATGTGCTGGTTTATAAAATACTGTCTGTAACATCCGACTGTGTTGGGGATGGTGCATGATCCGCCCTTCCCTCCATGCCCAAGCAACCAGAAATTCTGGTGGAGGTACCTGTGAATGTGAATGAAAGCCCCTCTGGGCTTTCCCCGCCTAGAATCCGAAAAGCCACTTACCCTGTGGGTCAGGGCAATATGTCCTTGGTGTGCTTATTCAAGACATAGTTCCATTTAACCCTCCTCCCAGTAATCATATCTCTGTATCTCTTATCTGTATTTCTTGATCCTTGTGCCTCAATGGTCTCAACTTCTGTGAGTTAAAGCAATCACTCTGTACCCTGCAGTAACAATACTAATCCTGTGTCTAGGGTGGGTGCAAAAGCAGTTAAAGATTTAACTGCACCACCCAACTTCCTCACTTGGGAATAATAAAAGACTGGTGACCTTTTCAGTGATTGGGCCTTATCCTCTCCCCCTCCCTTTTCCTGCCTCCCCACTCGCCCAATATATTCTGTGGCACTGCTTTAATAAACGAGATCCTGCTTGGACAGACCTCCCAGCTCGAGTGTGTTTTTGGCCGCCGACACTCATCATCCTGCTCGACCCCACTTTTTCCCCTGGACCAGGGGAGAAACCCCAAACCTCGTAGCCCAGGAAGGAGCTACATGACTGGTTGAACTGCAAGATAAGAAAAGGTGTGTGTGTGTACACACACAGGAGTAGGAGCAAAAGTTAGATTTGTATTGCAATTGACAGAAACGTTAGTTTCGAATTTTACAGAGGAGGGAGTAATTGAAGAAGCAAAGGGTGGAGGTGGGGTTAACTTGAAGGAGAGAAAAAGGAGACTCAGAAGGGTCTAAGGGTAGAGCTGGAAGTCCAGTAGAGGTATTAGAACTGAAAAAGTAGGGCAGAACAGAGGAATCATTGGAGATTGGTATAGGTGTGGGCCACCCTCGTGTGATGGCCCAAAGGGATACTTCTCTATCTTCCCACTGACAGGTGATTTCAAGGAGGCTCAGCAGGGGAAGCAGCGCATGGAGGAGGTACTTCTTCATGGTCAGTCGAGGTCAGTGGCTCTGGAGACAGTCTTGTAAGTCGTTCTGGAACCCAGATGGGTGTGGATTGGTCCTGTGGGAACACACAAACAGAACCCCGGACCCAACGTAGGACCAGATCTGGACCTTTCCAAGTGCCAGTAAGAATGTCTTTCCAGTGGACCCATGTGGTCAAGGGGGGGATTCAGGGGCCGCATGTCTATCCGCTGCCGAGCGCCCAGTAGCATCAAGGACCAAAAAATTTAAAGTAAAGAGTGTCACGTTAAGTTTCTCTTTTGGGGTCTTGAAAGAGGCCCCTATTCCCCCTTTTTGTTTTTGTAGCTGATTTTTGAGAGTGAGATGGGCGCGCTCGATGATACCTTGTCCCTGTGGGTTATAAGGGATGCCCGTGATGAGGTGTATGTGAAAGGTATCTGCGAATGTTTTAGAGCTTTGAGAGGTGTAAGCGGGGCCATTGTCTGTTTTTATCTGTTTGGGCATGCACCATGCGGCAAAATTGAAGAGACAGTGTTGTATCACGTCTTTGACCTTTTCTCCAGTATGTGTTGTGGCCATAATTATGCCAGAGCAAGTATCTACAGTCACGTGGACAAATTTTAGGGTGCCAAATTGTGGGATGTGAGTCACATCCATCTGCCATATATGATTAGGTAAGAGACCCCTAGGGTTCACCCCGAAAGGCGGGGCAGGAATAAGAGGTGCACAATGTTGGCAGGCCTTGACGATGTGTTGGGCCAAGACTTTCAGAATCTGAAACTTCCTTTGGAGTGTGGTGGAGTTAACATGAAAGTTTTCATGGAAGAGTTTGGCCTGTTCTTCAACAGAAAAAGCAAAGTGAGACCTGGTGGCTATGTCTGCCAAATCATTTCCGAGAGACAAAGGGCCTGGAAGATGTGTGTGTGCTCTAAGATGTTCTGCGAAAAAAGGCTATTTACATTGCCATATTAATTTTTACAAGGAAACAAAGTAAGGGGCAACAGTGGAGGATGGGGAAATATATGGTACCGTCTCCAGGATGAGTAGGGAGTTAATGACATATTTACTGTCTGAAAGGAGGTTGAAAGGCTTGTCAGGGAACATGGTGAAAGCCAGGATTACCGCTGCAAGTTCAGCAAGTTGAGCAGATTGAGAGGGTAACATAACAGTGTGAGATTTGTCTCCAACAATCATTGAGCCCACCCCATTTTTTGATCCATCAGTAAATATTAGGTGGAAGTTCTTAAAGGGAGCGGATTTTGTGATTTGTGGAAATATAAGAGGGGTGGATTTACAGAATTGTAACCATGGGTCTTTAGGGTAGTGGTTGTCAAATTGAGCTGTCGTTATGAACTTTAATATAGCCCAATTGTCGTCCGTGTTGAACAGCCAATTGAGTTGGTCGGGCCCATAAGGGGTCACGATCATCGTGGGATGGGTTCCAAATACAGCAAGGCATTCTTTTATTCCCTTTAAAAGGAGTAGGGCGACCACTTCAGGGTAAGGTTGTAACATCTTTGATGGGGTGCTAGGTAAGTGTAATGTTTGAAACGGTCCCCCTTGCCAGAGAACTGCGGTGGGGCAGTGTGAAGTGGGCAAAATGATCAGCAGTAAGGGCTGTTGTGGATCATAGCGTGTGATTTGACAAGACTCAAGCCATTGCTGTACTAGGTTCAAGGCCCGACGTGCTTCAGAAGTAAGGGTTCTGGATGAGTTCAAATCAGAGTCACCCTTCAATATATCAAATAATGGTTTCATTTCTGCTGTAGTCAATTTCAAATAAGGCCTGAGCCAGGCAATATAACCCAACAATTTTTGAAAATCATTGAGGGTATTTAAGTTGTCTAGGCGAATGGTCATTTTTAAGGGTTTGACTGATGTGGCCGATAATTTTGTGCCTAGGTAATTTTGTAGGTCTTCCTTTTGCACCTTTTCGGGGGCTATAATAAGGTTCCAGCCCTTTAGTTCCTTTATTAAAAAACTAAAGGCTTTGTCTAAGGCACCAGAGTGTTGATGGCTAGTAATATATCATCCATATAATGGTATAACAGTAATCGGGAAATTCTGTTCTGGTAGACTGCAATGCTTTATCCACATATATCTGACATAAGGTGGGGCTATTGGTCATGCCCTGGGGCAGAATTATCCATTCGAATCTTTGATCAGGTCTAGAATGGTTAAGTGTGGGTAAAGTAAATGCGAACCTCCAACAGTCATTATCATGTAGAGGAATAGAAAAGAAGCAGTCTTGTATGTCAACAACAATAGAGGGCCAGTTCTTGGGTAGTGCAGATATGAGGGACAGTCTGTATTGGATCGGCCCCATTGGGTGCATTTGGTCATTTACAGCTCTGAGGGCATGGAGTAATCTCCATTTTCCCGATTTCTTTTTGATAACAAATATAGGGGTATTCCAAGGGGAGGTAGAGGGCCGTAGGTGTCCTGTTTTTATTTGGTCCCTCACTAGGTCATGAGCAGCCTCCAATTTTTCTTTGGTTAGGGGCCACTGAGGAATCCAACGAGGCTCATCATTTTTCCATTGGATTGGTATGGCAATTGGCTCAGTGGCCCTGATTAAAAACCCAACCCTTGTCCTTTTGTATTCTGTCTAGGGAGCGGTAGGGGCTGTGTCATCCCTTGTCTGTTTTTACCCATACCCTGCGGATGCACATGTCCCATAGATTGCATCATCCTTTTAACAGGCTCATTAAAAAGGTTTTCAGTAGTTAATTTAAGATCCATTTGACTTAAAACATCCCGCCCCCACAAGGAGATAGGTAGGGCACAGATATACGGTTGGAATAATCCAGTAGTCCCTCATTGTCTTTCCATTGTAGGGTGGCTGTACTTTGATTTGGGCTCTCAGCTATCCCTAGACCTCGAAGGGTTTGATTGGCACTTACAGTAGGCCAATCTTTTGGCCAATCAAGGGACCTAATTATGCTTTTGTCAGCTCCTGTATCTAATAACCCTAAGAATTCTTTGTCTCTAACGGTAAGGGTCAGGAGAGGCCTGTCTTCTAATCCTAAGGTCAGGCAAGCCAGTGGATTGCCCGTGGAACCAAAGCATCCCGTGCCTCTAGAAGTGTTTTTGCATGAGAATGAAGTATGTTGGCTCGGGAGGATCAACATTTGAGTGATCCTATCGCCAGGAGAGATTGCAGATATGCCTCTTGGGGAGGAGACCATTATTTTTACTTGTCCTGTAAAGTCAGGGTCAATGACCCCAGGGTGGACTACTAAACCTTTCAATGTGGTGGAGCTCCTGCCTAATAAAAGACCGACTGTGTCGGGTGGGATTGGCCCTCGACAGCCAGATTCAACAGTTTGCATGCCCATATCAGGCGTTAAGACCAATCTGGAGGTGGCGCAGACATCCAATCCTGCACTTCCTGTTGTTGCCCTCCTAGGTCCGTTAGTGGATACTAATTTTTGGGCACCTGTTGTATCACCCCGTACATTTGTTGTGGGCCCTGGGGTGATGGGCCCTGCTTCATGTTTTTTTGCAACTTAGGATTGGGTCCTAGAAAATTCCCCTCCTTGTCTCTAGTGGAGGTGCAAACACTACTCCAATGGTTGCCTTTTTTGCACCAAGGGCATAGTTTAGGTTTGGGATTTTGCAAGGCATAGTCTGGCGGCCACCTATTTGGGCATTGCGCTTTCTTATGTCCGAACTGCCCACATGAGAAACACGTTCTGGGCGGAGATTTAAGGAAATATTGACTGTTTTGCAGGCCTTGAGTTATAGCGGCCGCGAGGACCTGTCCTTGTATGACTGAATCATTTATATCTCGACATACCTTTAGGTATGTTGAAAGGTCTTTACTTTTCCAAGGCCTGATAGCTTCCTTACACCACTTATTAGCTTGCTCATATGCCAGTTATTTGACTAGGGGCATGGCTTGTTCTGCATCCCCAAAGATGCGAGAAGCTGTTTGAAGTAATCTATCTACGAAGTCAGCATATGGTTCATTGTTGCCTTGTATGACTTTGGACAGTTGCCCTTGTAAGTCTCCTGTTCCCTGTAATGTTTTCCAGGCTTTGGTTGCTGCGGTCGCTACCTACATATATACTGCAGGATGGTATTGCACCTGGGCCTGAACGTTAACAAAGTTTCCCATACCCATCAGCATGTCCACGTTCCAATCGGGGTGTCCCGCTGCCGCATTGCGTCTAGCAGTATCTGTGCTATATTCCTGCCATGCTGTTTTCCACATCAAGTATTGGCCTCCCGATAGGGTGGCCCTAGTTAAATTTATCCAATCCCCCGGAATCAGGTTAAGCCCTGCCAGGGATTCCAATAAGGATACTGTGAAGGCAGCCTGAGGTCCATAAGTACTAACTGCTTCTTTCAATTGTTTCACAAGTTTGAAATCTAGGGGTTGGTGATATCTTTGGTTTTGAGCGTCTTCAAGGACGGGAAAGCAGGCAGTAGAAAGGTCTGTCCAGGGGGTAGCAGAGCGGCACGCACAGGCCCCCCTGCAACAACTGGCATATGGAGGGGGCGGCGCAGTGGGCTCTGGTCTGTCTGTTAAGGGTGCCTGTTTTATATCCAATTCTTTTAGTTTCCTTTCTAAACCTTCTCCCATCAAGTTCCTCCTCGCTTTCGCTTTCTGTTTCCGATGATTTCGTAGAACGCAAGGAGCGTTCTTCCTTAACTTCCTCTAGAATGTTACTCCCTTCCTTTAAGGGGCCTGTGAACTTGTCCTTTTTGACAGTCAAACAGCTCTTCACGAGGGCCCATATAGCCATGGTACCTGTTGGCAATGGCTGGCATGCGTCAGCTTTCCTTAAGTCTTCTCCTAAATGCTCCCATTGCGGGACGTTCAGGAGACCCTCCTAGAAACCAAGGAGCCTGATGTTCTGTTATCCTCAGGAATGCCCAGGCAGTCTGAGCCTTGAGTGGCATCCCGCTGGCTTTTAAGAGCACCCGTAAGGGGCTTTCCATACGGAGCCGAGACATCTCAGACGCCATCTCTGTATCACTTTTGGTCACCTTCCGTGAGCGTTACGCTGCAGCCCTTTGTAGTTGCTCTATGGCAAACGTTCCCTTTCCTTTTGTGGTAAACTTATACTTAAAGTAGTCAGGGGAATTCAAGGGGATTTTTGTTTTGGGGGTACTCACGTGAGTATTCCGGCTGGTTCAATTCCCAGGTTTTGGCACCATTTGTTGCGTTCTCCCTGCCAGCAGAGATGACGCAACACGCTCCAGAGCAGTCAACCGGTTTATTCAGCGCCTCGTTGTTCGATTCCCCTCCCGGAAAGTCCCCTGCACTTCTATATCCTCCCCATACCAATCAGGTGTCTGTTCACGTGTACACGTCCGGAATACTCCTACTCTTTCAGGAGCGCATGAGGGAGTCAGGTGGTAAGCATGCATCTTCTCTGAGAGTTCATTGGCTGTTCAGCTTAGGGTTGCCTCCTGGGCGGTCCGGCCCTGCATTACACAACTCCGTTGTTTTCGCCAGCCGCCATCTTGATGGGTGGGGTCCGCGAAACTCCGACACTATTGTGAGAGACATATGATGAAACTGAATAGGTCTGAGAGAGGATAAATAGAAATATGAATGTTTTTAAAGTTGGCATATGGAAAGAGTTTAGTTAAAATTAATCAGAAATTTAAAAGTTATAATTTATAGTTTGCAAGAACAGGATGGTAAATTTTAAAGATGATAAGCAATCAACATTTTTTTATTTTCCTGTGGACTGAAGGACAGGAAAATTCAGAATTCAGGAAGATATTAGGCTAATTAATAAGAATTTATTAATCTTAGGGCACCTGGGTGGATCAGTCTGTTAAGCATTTGACTTTGGCTCAGGTCACAATCTTGGGGGTCCCCACTCAGCATGGAGTTTGCTTCTACCCTTCTTTCCTTCTTCCCTGCCCCTTGCTCATCCTGTCTATCTCTCTCTTGAATGAATAAATAAAATCTTTAAACATTTTTGAAAAATAATTTATTGGTCTCCTATACTATAATATGCAGAATTCTAAGATGGCTCCTAAATGTTTTTCCCTCTGTGCACAAGTCCCACGCATCTCCTTCTCTTGAGTATGGTTAGAACCTATAAATATAATGAGATATTTTCCTTGATTATGTTATATTATATGGTAAAAGGGATTTTTTTCAGTTGTAATGAAGTTCCCCAATTAATTGAGCTTAAGGTAGAGAGATTATTCAGATGGACCTCACTTAATCATATGAGTCTATAAAATTGGGTCTAGAGTTTAGAGTGAGGAAGTCAGGAATATGAAACATGAAAAGGCTTTGGTTCAGTGTTTATGTCTTGAAGATGGAAGGTGCCATGTGGCAAATAATACGGATGACATTTAGGAGCTGACAGTGGTCACTGACTGATAGCCAGTAAAGAAGAAGACTTTAGTTTCACAACTACAAGGAGCCACATGCCATCAACAGTAAGAATGAGGTTGGTGAAGGCTTTCCTCCCACATCCTCCGTATAAGAACTCAGTCTGGAGGACACCTTGATTTCAAGTCATACTTTGCTGGACTCCTGATCTATGGAAACTGAGATTATAATGAATTTGTATTTTTGTAAGTTGTTAAGTTTGTGGTAAATTTTTAAAAATATTTTATTTATTTATTTGACAGACAGAAATACAACCAGAGAGGCAACACAAGCAGGGGGAGTGAGAGAGGGATGAGCAGGCTTCCCACCCATCAGGGAGCCTGATGTGGGGCTTGATCCCGGGTCTCCAGGATCATGACCTGAGCTGAAGGCAGAGGCTTTAGCCCACTGAGCCACACAGGTGCCCAGGAATGCTTATTCTTAACTCTGAAGGTTTCTTCCACATAGAAGAATTTCTACTAGTTATATCACTCCTGGCTTCTTTTGGCACCTCACTTATTCCTCTACTGGAAACATTTAATCAGTAAATGTGGAAATAATAAAAAGTAAACTGAGCAAGATCTACTCAGCTTCTGTTTTCTTCTAGGCAGGTTGCCTTACAGCAAATTCAATGCATTTCTCTCTGCTCCCATGCAGGGGCACATCTCCCAGTGGATTGCTGATATGATTTGGAGGGGTGAGATAAAGTGACTGTGGAATTCAATATTAGAAAGCTGTTTAAGCTAAGCTATATTCTCCAAATCCTGGACCAAAAAACTTTCATGTTTCTATTTTTCTCCTATAAGTTCCCTTCAAAATAACCAGATATATCTATTTGAGATTTATATGCAGATAACTGCAAGAGGAAAATTCTTACATGATTTTAAAGTGTTTATTCTATAAACTAGGTTTTTTAAATAACAAAGATGTCATATTTAGTTAAACTTGAAGCAATAAACTATCATATCAAAAAGTAAAGAAATGCAAATATATAAGCATAAATAGGTAGTTTTTATTCTAAACTTTATCACAATGAAAATTTTAAATGACAATAGGCATCAACTACACCACAGGAAATTAAAAGCCCAGCAGATTGCAGAAAAAAAATTGTAAGAAGTACTGAGAGAAGGGACCTTTCTTCTGCACAATTTTCAGATACTAATTATACATTAGTACACATTCAGATACAGATAATAATTACTTTAATTTATTCAGGATATAATTTGGGGGAAATCTCAAGGGCAGGTAAGCCTTACTTTTTACATTTAAACTCCCAGGATTCAATTTAATGGCTTACTCTCAACAATCCTATCTTTCAGAAGAATCAAATTTTATGAAGTCATCACTTGTTTCTTATATGCTGGTGAGATTTTCCTGCCCTTCTGTAATTTTTGATACTATGAACACTTCTGACCTAGTTAGTTATAACTTTTTCTGGTGTCTACTTTTCTATATTGTTCTCTTTAAATTTTTGACCCTATTTGAATATGGTGAGGCTCATATTAAATACAGTTTGATAATCACAATGTAGCAGTCAGATATTTTTTTCGTTTTTTATTGTTACTTAATTTTATTTTTATCCAGTGTTCCAAGATTCATTCCTCATTCCCCAAACCCAGTGCTCCACGCTTTAGGTGTTCCCAGTACCCACCACCAGGCTCTCCCATCCCTCCATCCCACTCTCTCCAAGTCCCTAGGTTTGTTTCTGTGTCCAAAGTCTCTGTTGTTTCCTTTCTCTCTCTGGATTACCCTAGTTCCCATTTACTTTCCTTCTCCCACTGTCCTCCAGGTTACCCCTCATGCACCGCAAGTAAGTGAAACCATGCGATACTTGACTTTCTATTCTTGGCTTATTTCACTCAGCATAATCTCTTCCAGTCCAGTCAATGTTGCTACAAAAGTTGGATATTCATCCATTCTGATGGAGGCATAGTATTCCATTGTATATATGTAACACATCTTCTTTATCCATTCATCTGTTGATGGGGACCTTGGTTCCTTCCAGTTTGGCGATTGTGGCCATTGCTGCGATGAACATTGATGTACATTTGGCCCTTTTTTCGCTACATCTGTATCTTTGGGGTAAATGCCCAGTAGTGCAATTGCAGGGTCATAGGGTAGCTCTATTTTTAATTTTTTAAGGAATCTCCACGCTGTTTTCCAAAGCAGCTGCACCAGTTTACATTCCCACCAACAGTGTAAGAGTGTTCCCCTTTCTCTGCAGCCTCTCCAACACTTGTTGTTTCCTGTCTTGTTAATTTTGGCCATTCGGACTGGTGTAAGGTGGTATCTCAGTGTGGTTTTGATTTGAATTTCCCTGATAGCTAGTGAGGCTGAACATTTTTTCATGTGTCTGTGAGTCCTTTGTGTATCTTCTATGGAGAAGTGCCTCTTCATGCCTCTTGCCCATTTTTTGATGTGTTCATCCTCTTTTTGGGTGTTGAGTTTGAGTAGTTCTTTATAGATCTTGGACACCAGCCCGTTGTCTGTAGTGACATTTGCAAATATCTTCTCCAATTCTGTGGGTTGCCTCTTTGTTTTGTTGACTGTTTCCTTTGCTGTACAGAAGCTTTTTATTTTAATGAAGTCCCAGAAGTTCATTTTCGCTTTTGTCTCCATTGCCTTTGGAGACGTGTCTTGAAAGAAGTTGCTGTAGCCAATGTCAAAGAGGTTACTGCCTATGTTCTCTTCCAGGATTTTGATGGATTCCTGCCTCACGTTGAGGTCTTTGATCCATTTTGAGTTTGCCGTCATGTGTGGTGTAAGAGAATGGTCTAGTTTCATTCTTCTATACATAGCTGTCCAATTCTCCCAGCACCATTTATTGAAGAGACTGTCTTTTTTTCCACTGGATATTTTTTCCTGCATTGTAAAAGATGATTTGCCCATTGATTTGTGGGTCCATATGTGGGGTCTCCACTCTGTTCCATTGCTCTATTTCTCTGTTTTTGTGCCAGTAACATGCTGTCTTGGTAATCACAGCTTTGTAATAAAGCCTGAAGTCAGGTAATGAGATGCCCCCAGCTTTGCTTTTCTACTTCAGCAATTCCATAGCAATTCGGGGTCTTTTTTGGTTCCATGTAAATTTTAGGATTGTTTGTTCTAACGTTTTGAAGAATGTTGGTGGAATTTTGATCGGAATGGCATTGAAGGTATAGATTGCTCTGGGCAGTATAGACATTTTGACGATGTTTATTCTTCCAATCCATGAGCATGGAATGCTCTTCCATTTTTTGTGTCTTCTTCAATTTCTTTCATGAGTGTTCTGTAGTTCCTCGAGTACAGATCCTTGACTTCTTTGGTTAGGTTTATTCCTCAGTATCTTATAGTTTTTGCTGCTATAGTAAATGGAATCTATTCTCTGATTTCCCTTTCTATTTTTTCATTGTTAGTGTATAAGAATGCAACTGATTTCTGCGCATTGATTTTGTATCCTACCACATTACCGAATTGTTGTATGAGATCTAGTAGTTTTGGGGTAGAGTCTTTTGGGTTTTCCACATAGAGTATCATGTCATCTGCAAAGAGCAAGAGTTTAACTTCCTCTTTGCCAAGCTGGATACCTTTTATTTCTTTCTGTTGTCTGATTGCTGTTGCTAGGACTTCTAACACTATGTTGAATAGTAGTGGTGAGAGTGGGCATCCTTGCCTTATTCCTGATCTCAGCGGAAAGGCTCTCAGTTTTTCCCCATTGAGGATGATATTCGCTGTGGGTATTTCATAGATAGATTTTATTAGGTTGAAAAATGTTCCCTCTATCCCTATACTTTGAAGAGTTTTGATCAGGAACGGATGTTGTATTTTTTCAAATGCCTTTTCTGCATCAATTGAGAGTACCATGTGGTTTTTCTCTCTTCTCTTATTGATTTGTTCTATCACGTTGATTGATTTGCGAGTGTTGAACCACCCCTGCATCCCTGGGATAAAACCCACCTGGTCATGGTGGATAAACTTTTTAATGTATTGTTGGATCCTGTTAGCAAGGATCTTGCTGAGAATCTTGACGTCCGTATTCATCAGCGATATTGGTCTGAAGTTCTCCTTTTTGATGGGT
>PITA01012172.1:20735-63387 GCA_004023965.1 Spilogale gracilis
GCTTCATAGAAAGAGTCTGGAAGTTTTCCTTCCGTTTCTATTTTTTGAAAGAGCTTCAGGAGAATAGGTGTTATTTCTTCTTTGAATGTTTGGTAGAATTCCCCAGGGAATCCATCTGGGCCTGGACTCTTGTTTTTGGGGAGGTTTTTGATCACTGCTTCGATCTCGTTACTGGATATAGGTCTATTCAGATCGTCAACATCTTCCTGTTTCAATCTTGGATGCTTATAGGTTTCTAGGAATGTATCCATCTCTGCTAGGTTGTTAAACTTATTGGCATAAAATTGTTGATAGTAATTTTTGATGGTTATTTCTGTTTTCTTGGTGTTAGTCGTGATCTCTCCCCTTTCATTCAAGATTTTGTTAATTTGGGTCTTCTCCCTTTTCTTTTGGGTTAGTTTGGCCAATGGTTTATCGATCTTATTGATTCTTTGAAAGAAGCAGCTTCTAGTTTCATTGATGCATTCTACTGTATCTCTATTCTGTTTCATTCATCTCTGCTCTAATCTTTATTATTTCCCGCCTTGTGTGTGGGGTTGGTTTAATTTTTTGTTGATTTTCCAGTTCTTTAAGGTGTAATGAGAGTTGGTGTATTCGGAATTTTTCAATTTTTTTGAGTGAGGCTTGGATGGCTATGAATTTCCACCTTAGGACTGCCTTTGCTGTATCCCATAGGATTTGGATCGATGTATCTGCATTATCATTGGTTTCTATGAAGTGTTTCAGTTCTTCTTTGATTTCTTGGTTGGTCCACATATTCCTGAGTAGGCTCGCCTTTAGCTTCCAAGTGTTTGATTTTCTACTGAATTTTTATGGTGATTGAGTTCCAGTTTCATGGCATTGTGGTCAGAGAATATGCAGGGAATAATTTCAATCTTCTGGTATCGGTTGAGCCCTGATTTGTGACCTAGTATGTGGTCTATTCTGGAGAAAGTTCCATGTGCACTTGAGAAGAATGAGTATTCTGCTGTTTTAGGGTGAAATGTTCTGAATATATCTCTGAAGTCCATCTGGTCCAATGTGTCATTCAAGGCTCTTGATTCTTTGTTGATTTTCTGTTTAGATGATCTGTCCATTGCTGAGAGTGGTGTGTTAAGATCTCCTATAATTAATGTATTCATATCAATATGATTCTTTATTTTGTTTAATAGTTGGCTTATGTAGTTGGCTGCTCCCATGTTGGGGGCATATATATTTACAATTGTTAGATCTTACTGATGATCTTACTTACTGATGAATAGACCCTTTAAGAAAGATGTAGTGTCCTTTTGTGTCTCTTACTACAGTCTTTAGACTAAAATCCAATTTGTCTGATATGAGAATTGCTACCTTGGCTTTCTTTTGGGGACCATTGGCATGAAAGATGGTCTTCCATCCCCTCACTTTCAATCTGGAAGTGTCTTTAGATTCCAGATGAGTCTCTTGTAAACAGCATATGGATGGGTCCTGTCCTATTTTCCAGTCTTCGACCCTGTGTGTTTTATTGGAGCATTTAGTCCGTTCACATTGAAAATGATTATTGATAGATACATTTGTATTGACATCATGTTGCCTATGGAGTTCATGTTTCTATAATTACCTCTGTAGATTTCTGTTATGTGTCGCTCTCGGGTTCGATTCTCCTCTATAGAACCCCTCTTAGCATTTCTTGTAGTGCTGGCTTGGTGGTTGCATAATCTTCTAGGCCTTGGCGGTCGTGGAAGCTCTTTATTTCTCCTTCCATTCTGAAAGTCAACCTTGCTGGGTACATTATCCTTGGTTGCATATTTTTGTCATGTAACTTCCTGAATATGTCTTGCCAGCCCTTTCTGGCTTGCCAGGTTTCTGTGGAAAGGTCTGACGTTATTCTGATCGTCATCTCTCTATAGGTATGCGATCGCTTTCTCCTAGCTGCCCTTAAGACATATTCTTTGGTTTTAGGATTTGATAATTTTACTATTAGGTGCCTGGAAGTTTTTCTGGCCTCATTGATCTTGGGGAATATCCTCTCTGCTTCTAGGACATGAACATTTGTTTCATTCCTCAGCTTTGGGAAATTTTCATCCGTGATGTGTTCAACAATATTTTCTAGGCTTCTCTCTCTCTCAACTCCTTCGGGGATTCCAATAATTCTGATATTGGAGCGTTTCATGGCATCATTTATTTCCCTTATTCTGTTCTCTTGGGATTTTAGCTGATTGCTCCAAGACTTCTCTTGCTCCTCCTTCTTAATCCATCTGTCTTCTAAATCACTGATACGATCTTCAGCTTCACTTACTCTGGATGTTAGCATATTTAAATGAGATTGCATCTCATCAGTAGCCTTTCTAACCTCAGCTTTCACTTCTGTTACTATGGCTTCCACTTTGAGACTATTGTTCTTTTCTAAATTAACTATTGCTTGGACTATTGCTGCCCTGAATTCCATTTCTGTCATATTGTTTATGTTCATTTCCAGTAATTCTGTGACCGAGGTTGCAGTCTCGGGGTTCTTCTTCTCTTGGATGCTCCTTCTTCAAGTCATTGCGGCGAGGAGTGGTTGAGAGGGTGTATGGCTAACTATAGCAGCCACTATCTAGGTGGATTGGTCGTTGGAAGGTTTTGGCGCAACCAGAATTCACCACCAAAAAGGGAGTAGAAAGAAAAAAGAAAACGGAAGAGAGGAAGCAAGAAAAGAAACCCCTGCCAGAGTGGGGCCCAGTGGTAGGATTTATATGGTACAAAACTGTTACAGGGTATAGAAAAGGGTTATCAAGGGTAAAGGAATAGATCAAAAAGTGAAGCCCAACCTATATGACCCCCAAGACCAGTATTTATATACTACAAAAGCAAAGACAATTACACAGACACACTGACAAACTAGAATGGGAAGGTGAGGGCAGACACTCCTTGTGGGGAAGGAATGCATTTCAGACGCTCCGGAGTTTGTCTTTTTATTATTGTTGGAGGAGCCCACTTTCAAAAGATATAGGGAGATTAGAACTGGTTGTATTTATGGGTAGTATTGAATAGGGATGTGGAATTGACTTGAGGCTTATAACTAGATGTACACCTAAAAGAGAGAATAAAGGAAAGAGGAGAGAAGAAAGGGAAAAACAGAGAAAGTGAACAGGGAAACAAGAGGCAACAACAAGAGCAGAAAATATAGGAGTGTTTTGAAAAAATTTCAAGGTAAAAAAAATGTTATGGGGTGTTGTATTGAGTATCATGTTGTGATAAAAAGGGGGTTAAAAATTAAAAGAAGAAAAACCATGAGAATGTATTTTTAAGCTTAAAATGGAAGCTTTAAAAGTAAAAATAGAAAAATGTTTAAAAAAGTAAATAAGGTGGAAAACCGTATCAGTAAGGTGTAAGGGCTTTTTGTACTTGTAGTCGGTACCAGGAATTTAATAAGTTGCCTTTCCCCAGTTTTGGGGTTTTGCAGTTTGGGTGTTGTCCTTCTGATCTTCTGGCTTGCTTTCTGGGGGCAGGTTCTGCAAAGCTGTTTTCAGTCTCTTCTACCTGGGCTGAGTCTCTCGGCCCCCTTGCTAGAGACTGGTCTCCATGGTAACCAGGTTATTAGGTTACAATTCTCTGGTGGTGGAGCTTGTTCTTTTAGGTCCTTTTTCAGCTGCTGAGGAAGTCAGGTTGGAGCAAGATGTCTGCACCCAGACCTCCTTCCCAGAGAGAGCCTTTACACAGAGAGGGGCTCTTTCCCG
Source organism: Spilogale gracilis (assembly GCA_004023965.1). NCBI lineage: Eukaryota > Metazoa > Chordata > Mammalia > Carnivora > Mephitidae > Spilogale > Spilogale gracilis. The sequence continues at coordinate 24,413 of PITA01012172.1, forward strand.
CGTCCTGGTTGGCAGCCTGTCACAGCCGGGCACGTGCAGAGGCTGAATTGATTTTTGCCCACGCCCCCCGCTTGTCGCTTCACTCCCGCACCTCAAAACTACAAATCCTTTTGAATCGCACGACCTTGTATGTGCCCCGGTTCCCGAGGTTTCTCTGGTCCCACACGGGTCTGTAAAATCGCCTTTCCTGGGGGGGCCGCACCCGGCCCATGGGGTGGAGAGAAGTGGGAGATAAAGGCAGTGGCGGAAAATAGAATCCACGCCCGCTGCTCTTGCTGAGATCCCCCGTGCTGCGAAGCCCTGCTTCTCTGGCTTAAGCAGTGGGGGGATAGACTCCACACCCCAGCCCCTCTAAGTTCCCTGGAGCTGTGGGGCACTTCCTCTCCCTGCAGATTCCCATCTCCCTGCTGTCGCGGAGCAAAAACTGATTTTTCACCTCACAGGGAACTCTCTGTCCCTGCGGGTCCCCGTCTCCCCGCTCCGGTGTGGCAGCGGAGGTAAAAGAAAAGTCTCCTTGCCTTGCCGTGAGCTCTGCTGCGCTCCTGTTTCTGTTTTGCCCTGATTCAGACCGTAATCTGCTGTTATTCTGCACTCACAGAGCTCTTTCGTGTTGGGGTATTTGCTTTCAATGGTTCAGCTCTGCGGGCTTCCTCCCCCACTCCCCTGTCTCTGGGGGCAAGCCTCCGGTCCCTCTTACTTGTTTCTACCTTTGTGTGGATGGTTTTGGTCTCCAGAAGCGCAAAATATCACATTTTAGGCTGATTTCTTGGGTGCTCACAGTGGTCCTGCAGTGTTCCTTTTGCTGGAATTGAGTGCACTTCAGGGAACTCCCTGAAATGCGGTCACCTGGTCTTCTGCCATCTTCTTCTCAGCAGTCAGATATTTTTGTTACTACTCATCACCATCAGTCTATTGTTGCAAGCTTTTTTTTTTTTATCTCTTCTAATGTGGATCATCAGAAATATGTGCCATATTGTATTTCATTTTGAACTGCAGAATTGAAAATGTATCATTATGTACCAAAAATTTTGGACTCTTCTGAAATCTATTTCATTTAATCTCACAACAGTATTTATTATACAGCAATGTAATTACATACATCATTTTTATGGGGATTTGAAATGTTGTCTTTAAGTGTCTGGAAGTAGTAGACATTTTCACCAGGTTTTAAAAATAGCTGAAATTATCACCATCTGAACATTGTATTCCAATTTAAGGCAAAGATTTTATGCCTAAATAAGACTAAGACTTTATAGGTAGGACAATCAAAAAATGCACTTTTATTGTAATGACTAAAGTGTTTGTGTGGCTTACTACAATTTTTTAAAGGTTTTTTTCATTCATTTGACAGAGAGAAACACAGCTAGAAAGGGAACACAAGCAGGGGGATTGAGAGAAGGAGAAGCAGGGAGATTGAGAGAGGGAGAAGCAGGCTTCCCACCAAGCAGGGAGCCAGTTAGTTTTATTTAGGCATAGAATCTTTGCCTTAAATTGGAATACAATGTTCAGATGGTAATAATTTCAACTATTTTTAAAACCTGGTGAAAATGTCTACTACTTCCAGACACTTAAAAACAACATTTCAAATCCCCATAATTAAGAGTTTGTTTCTTGATTTACATCTCAGTTTCTTATTTCTTTTTCCATTTGCTTATTTGTCTGTTCCTTAAATTCCACACGAGTGAGATCATATGGTATTTGTCTTTCTCTGACTGACTTACTTTGGTTGGCATTATACTCTCTAACTCCATCCATGACATTGCAAATGACAGTATTTCATTCTTTTCCTGTGGTTGAATAATATTCCATTGAATATATAAACCACATCTTCTTTATCCATTCATCAATTGATGGATACTCAGGCTGCTTCCCTATTTTGGCTGTTATAAATAATGCTGTTATAAACATAGGGGTGAGTGAATCCCTGTGAATTTATGTTCCTGTATTCTTTAGGTAAATGCCCAGCAATGTGATTGCTGGATCATAAGGTAGTTCCATTTCTACCTTTTTGAGGAACATCCATACTGTTCTGCACAATGAAGGAAACCATCAATGAAATTAAAAGGCAGTATATGAAATGAGAGATAATATTTGCAAATGACATATCTGGTAAAGGGTTAGTATCAAAAACATAAAGAGCTAATAAACTCAAAACCTAAAAAACAAATAATCCAATTTAAAAATGTACAGAATACATGAACAGACATTTGTCCAAAGAAAATATCCAGATGGCCAATGAGAAAAGGTTCTTATAATCACTTATCATCAGGGAAATGCAAATAAATCCACTATGCAATATTACTTCACACCTGTCAGAATAGCTAAAATCAACAACACAAGAAACAGAAGATATTGTTAAAAACGTGGAGAAAAAGGAATATTCTTGTACTGGTGGGAACACAAACAGGTTAAGACATTGTGGAAAACAATTTAGAGTTTCCTCAAAAAGTTGAAAAAATTTAAAAGATGTTGGTTTGAACACATTAAATAAATACCTCATATATATATTGCCATATTTTGAAGATGGGGATAACGTCTGATCCATTTTTGGTCTTTATTATTTCTCCAAGATCAGCGCATTATTTATGTATGGATATCAGGTACAGTAAGACTTGAGAAAATATTGATAAAAATCTTTGGGCCACATCAGAGGAAGTTAATCTATTAATCAAGAGTTTCTTGGAGCACCTGGGTGGCTCAGTTGGTTAAACAACTACCTTCAGCTTGATTGTGATCTGAGGTCCTGAGATTGAGCTCTATATTGGGCTCCTCACTCAGCAGAGAGTCTGCTTGTACCTCTTCCTCTGCTGCTCACCATGCTCATGGGCTCTGTCTCTCTCAAACAATAAAATTTTTAAAAATATATATTTTACTATAATTGGCATAGAAAGCCAGGATGATTTTGATAATTTATCTGGAAATTATAGAATGAAAGATGTTCTTTCTCTTCCCCCCTCTCTTTTTTTAAAACCAATTTAATGCCATGTAGCTTTAAACGTTTTATTTATTTATTTTTGAGGGAGAGCACGTGCGAGAGAGTGAGAGAACGAGCATGAATGGGGGGGTGGCAGAGGGAGAAGTAGATTCTCTGCTTACGTGGGAGCCCAAGGTAGGGCTTGATTCCAGGACCCTGGGATCATGACCTGAACTGAAGGCAGACACTTAATGACTGAAGTGACTGATCCACTCAGGTGCCCATCATGTAGGTTTATAAAATAGGTCAATATTACTAACTTACCACAAATAGAAGAAGCTACTCAATCTTGCTGCCACCTATGAGTGCAAGAAAGCAACAGCTATCATACTGCTTACTGATTGTCTTGACAGAGTATATGTTTGTTTAACAATAGCAAACTCAAAAAAAGTATCTTAGTTTCTTTTTTTTTAAGATTTTATTTATTTATTTGACAGATAGAGAGATCAAAAGTAGGCAGAGAGGCAGGCAGAGAGAGAGAGAGGAGGAAGCAGGCTCCCTGCTGAGCAGAGAGTCTGATAAGGGTCTCGATCCCAGGACCCTGAGATCATGACCTGAGCTGAAAGCAGAGGCTTTAATCCACTGAGCCACCCAGGCACACAAAAGTATCTTAGTTTCACATAACTTTATTAATCCTAATAGCTTATTTCAACAAACAGTTCAGTCCTGTGGAACAGACTGGATGAATAATGTTGTCTGTTGGCACAGACCCTGGAAGAATGCTGTTCTTAACATCAAGGCAAATAGTTGCCAAGCTTTCCACCAAATGCATGACACTACAGAATGCTTGTCACCATGGGGTTTACACCATTAATGTTAGACAAATCCATACTCCCAACACACTTAAAATATTACCAAAATAATAGATTATATGTAAATGTGGAGATGAAACAGAACACATGTACATGTACACACACACCATTCCATACAGAAATAACATTCTTACCAGTGTAATCTCTAAGATGAAAAGGAAGTATTTTCTAATACAGTAAAGTACAAGTGCCAGGGTACTATCATCATACACTGTTATCAGGGATAGAGTCTAAATTGGTATAAATTCTGGAAGGCAATTGGGAAGCAGTTTTAAAATTTTAAAATACACTATGCAATGAAACAACAGTTTTACCTACAAGATTCTATTTTTGGAAAAAGCAAGGATAAAACAGTTAAGTAAAAATAATACTGTACAAGAATAGCTATTGATAGCTATTCTTTTGGTAATAACAAAACAAAACCAGACAAAAAAGCTGGAATAATTTAAATTTCCATTAATAAGAGAGTGATACAGCTATTTAATGGAATTATTGTATAACCATTATATAACCATTATAAAGTAATGGTGTAGAATATATATTATTTTAGACAGTTGTGCATATTGTATTGTTAATGAAAACAAAGAATTACAATATGATCCCATTTTTGTAAGTAAACATATAGTCTTGAATATCCATAGCTAAACATATCTGATACTCATGCAAATATGGATATATTTTTTGTCTTTAAAACCACAGGAAAAAATAGGAAGGGCAAAAAACAAACTGTTTGCAGTGCTTTGCTCTGGAGAGTAGGACTAGAAGCCTTTAGCCGTGGACATCAGTTTCACACATATATATACAAAAATGTATATATACATACACTTATACATAATATATACACATATATATTATATTTAAGAGGTTTATGAGTGATTTTAACTTTTTAATATTTTTATATTTCTCAATGTTATTAAATTTCATTCATTCATTCATTTCAGGGGTGTTAGAGAACCAGTCTTGAGTCAAAATTTTATTAAAATTTAAGACCATATGAAGACTGCTATTGCTAGATATTTATGGGTAATTGGCCTAGATTTTTTAAAGATTTTTTCTTTATTTGAGAGAGAGTGAAAGCATGAATGGCGGGTGGGGGAAAGGGAGAGGGAAAGAATCCTCAAGCAGACTCCCCAATGAGCAGGGAGCCTGGTGTAGGGCTTTACCCCAGGATGCTAAAATCATGACCTGAGCCCAGATCAAGAGTCAGATGCTCAAACAACTGAGCCACCCAGGTGCCATTGGATCAGATTTTTCTAAAGCTCATTTTGGGATTTGTTACTGTAAGTGTTGAGACAGAATGGTATGAATATGCAAAAACATCAAGACCTCTACAAATTTAATTTTAATGAATACTTATCATATCCTAACTTATCATATCATTTATCAAGACTGTAAAAATGGCTGAGGGGAAGATGGCAGAAGGCCAGGTGACTGCATTTTGGGGAGTCCCCTGAAGTGAGCTCAATTGCTGCAAAAAAAATTACAGGAAAACTGTGAGCACCCATGAAATCAGCCTGAAATGTGATATTTCACGTTTCTGTATCACCACAGGAGACAAGGACCATCGGCAAAAAGGTAGAAACAAGCAAGAACGACCGGAGGCTTACCCCCAGAGACAAGGGGCCTGGGGGAGGAAGCCCCCAGAACTGAACCATTGAAAGCAAATACCCCAGCATGAAAGTGCTCTGTGTTCGGGGAATAACAGCAGATTAAAGTCTGATTTGGGGCAAGGCAGAACCGGGAAGTCAGCAGAGCCTGCAGCGCAGTCTGTTTTTCTGCCACCGCAGGGTGGAGACGGTGATCCACAAGGAGAGAGAGTGCCCTGCGGCTCGAGGGAACTTGGAGGGGCCAGTGGTGCGGAGTCTATCTTTCCACTGCTTAAGTCAGAGGAGCAGGGATTCACAGAGAGAAAGAGTGCCCTGTGTGGCACAAAAGAACTCAGCAAAACCAGCGGAGTGGAGTCTATTTTTCCACCGGTCTCTTTTTTTTTCTTTTTTCCCCTTTCCTCCGCTGCTTTTCTCTCCCGCTTCTCTCCACCCCATGGGCCAGGCACGGACCCCCCAGGGAAGGCAATTTTGCAGACTTGCATGGGACCTGCGAGACCGCGGGTCCTGGGGCACAGACAAGGTCACGTGACCCAAAATCAGTTGCGGTTTCAAGGTGTGGGAGTGAAACGACAAGCGGGGGCTTGGACAGAAATCAATACAGCATCTGCGCCAGCCTGGCTGTGACAGGCTGCCAATCGGGAGGCGGGAAAGAGCCTCTGTGTAGAAGCTCTCTCTGGGAAGGAGGTCTGGGCGCAGACATCTTGCTCCAACCTGAATTCCTCAGCAACTGAAAAAGGCCATAAAAGAACAACCCTCCCCCACCAGAGAACTGTACCCTGACAACCTGGTTACCATGGAGACCAGTCTCTAGCAAGGGGGCGGAGAGACGCAGCCCAGGAAGAAGGGACTGAAAACAGCGTGGCAGGCCCTGCCAACAGAAGGCAAGCCAGAAGCACAGGGGGACAACACTCAAACTGCAAAACCCCACCATCAGGGGGGAAAGGCAATTTATTAAAATCCTCGTACTGAATACAAGTACCAAAAGCCCTACACTTTATTGATACAGTTTTCCACCTTATTTGCTTTTCTAACATTTTTCTATTTTTAATTTAAAGCTTCCGTTTTAAACTTAAAAATGCATTCTCATGGTTTTTCTTCCTTTAATTTTTAACCCACTTATTATTACAACGTGATACTCAATACAACACTCCATAACATTCTTTTTACCTGGAAATTTTTTCAAACACATTCCTGTATTTTCTGTTGTTGTTGTTGTTGCCTATTGTTTCCCTGTTTGTTTTATCTGTTTCTCCCTTTCTTCTCTCTTCTTTCCTTTATTTTCTCTTTTACACATTAATTACCCAAATTTTACACATTAATTACCCAAATTTTACACATTAATTACCCAAATTAATAAAATTATGAATAAAAGGGGAGAGATCATGACTAACACCAAGGTAATAGAAACAATCATCAGAAATTACTATCAACAATTATATGCCAATATGTTTAACAACCTAGAAGAGATGGATACATTCCTAGAATCCTATAAACTTCCAAGACTGAAACAGGAAGACATTGACAATTTGAATAGACCTATACTTAGTAACGGGATTGAAGCAGTGATCAAAAACCTCCCCAAAAACAAGAGTCCTGGCCCAGACGGATTCCCTGGGGAATTCTACCAAACATTCAAAGAAGAAATAACACCTATTCTCCTGAAGCTCTTTCAAAAATAGAAAAATTAGGAAAACTTCCAGACTCTTTCTCTGAAGCCAGCATTACTCTAATCCCCAAAACAGATAAAGACCCCATCAAAAAGGAGAACTTCCGACCAATATCGCTGATGAATACGGATGCCAAGATTCTCAACAAGATCCTTGCTAACAGGATCCAACAATACATTAAAAAGAGTACCCACCATGACCAGGTGGGTTTTATCCCAGGGATGCTTGTGTGGTTCAACACTTGCAGAACAATCAACGTGATAGAACAAATCAATATAGGAAGAGAGAAGAACCACATGGTTCTCTCAGTTGATGCATAAAAGGCATTTGACAAAATACAACATCCGTTCCTGATCAAAATTCTTCAAAGTATAGGGATAGAAGGAACATTTCTCAACCTCATAAAATCTATCTACGAAAAACCCACAGCGACTATCATTCTCAACGGGGAAAAACTGACAGCCTTTCCTCTGAGATCAGGAAGAAGACAAGGATGCCCACTCTCACCACTACTGTTCAACATAGTGTTAGATGTCTTAGCAACAGCAATCAGGCAACAGAAAGAAATAAAAGGTATCCAGCTTGGCAAAGAGTAAGTCAAACTCTCTCTCTTTGCAGATGACATGATACTCTATGTGGAAAACCCAAAAGACTCTACTCCCAAACTACTAGAACTCATATAACAATTTGGTAATGTGGCAGGATACAAAATCAATGCGCAGAAATCAGTTGTGTTCTTATACACTAACAATGAAAAAATAGAAAGGGAAATCAGAGAATCGATTCCATTTACTATAGCACCGAAAATATAAGATACTTAAGAATAAACCTAACCAAAGAAGTCAAGGATCTGTACTTGAGGAACTACAGAACACTCATGAAAGAAATTGAAGAAGACACAAAAAGATGGAAGAGCATTTCATCCTCATGGATCGGAAGAATAAACTTTGTCAAAATGTCTATACTGCCCAGAGCAATCTACACTTTCAATGCCATTCTGATCAAAATTCCACCAACATTCTTCAAAACATTGGAACAAACAATCCTAACATTTATATAGAACCAAAAAAGACCCCGAATCGCTAAGGAATTGCTGAAGAAGAAAAACAAAGCTGGGGGCATCTCATTACCTGACTTCAGGCTTTATTACAAAGCTGTGATTACCAAGACAGCATGGTACTGGCACAGAAACAGAGAAATAGAGCAATGGAACAGAGTGGAGAGTCCACATATGGTCCCACAAGTCTATGGACAAATCATCTTTGACAAAGCAGGAAAAATATCCAGTGGAAAAAGACAGTCTCTTCAATAAATGGTGCTGGGAAAATTGGACAGCTACGTATAGAAGAATGAAACTAGACCATTCTCTTGCACCACACACAAAGACAAACTCAAAATAGATGAAAGATCTCAACGTGAGGCAGGAATCCACCAAAATCCTGGAAGAGAACATAGGCAGTAACCTCTTTGACATCGGCCACAGCAACTTCTTTCAAGGCACGTCTCCAAAGGCAAAGGAGACAAAAACAAAAAAGGAACTTCTGGGACTTCATCAAAATAAAAAGCTTCTGTACAGCAAAGGAAACAGTCAACAAAACAAAGAGGCAACCCACAGAATGGGAGAAGATATTTGCAAATGACACTACAGACAAAGGGCTGGTATCCAAGATCTATAAAAACTACTCAAACTCAACATTCAAAAAGCAGATGAATACATCAAAAAATGGGCAAGAGACATGAAGAGGCACTTCTCCATAGAAGATATTCAAATGGCTAATAGATACATGAAAAAATGTTCAGCGTCACTAGCTATCAGGGAAATTCAAATCAAAACCACACTGAGATACCACCTTACACCAGTCCGAATGGCCAAAATTGTCAAGTCAGGAAACAACAAGTGTTGGAGAGGCTGCGGAGAAAGGGGAACTCTCTTACACTGTTGGTGGGAATGCGAGCTGGTGCAGCCGCTTTGGAAAACAGTGTGGAGATTCCTTAAAAAATTAAAAATAGAGCTATCCTATGACCCTGCAATTGCACTACTGGGCATTTACCTCAAAGATACAGATGTAGTGAAAAGAAGGGCCATATGTACCCCAATGTTCATCGCAGCAATGGCCACAATCGCCAAACTGTGGAAAGAGCCAAGGTGCCCATCAACAGATGAATGGATAAAGAAGATGTGGTACATATATACAATGGAATACTATGCCTCCATCAGAATGGATGAATATCCAACTTTTGTAGCAACATGGATTGGACTGGAAGAGATTATGCTGAGTGAAATAAGCCAAGAAGAGAAAGTCAAGTATCACATGGTTTCACTTACTTTGCAGTGCATGAGGGGTAACCTGGAGGACAGTGGCAGAAGGAAAGTAAATGGGAACTATGGTAATCCAGGGAGAGAAATGAAACAGCAGAGAATTTGGACACAGAAACAAAGTGAGGGACTTGGAGGGAGTGGGATCGAGGGATGGGAGAGCCTGATGTTGGGTACTGAGGGCACCTATTGCATGGAGCACTGGGTGTGGGGAATGGGGAATGAATCTTGGAACACTGGAATAAAATTAAGTAACAATAAATAGACTAAAAATGTAGTCTGTTAGATTGGTTAACATTTCATTTTGCTATTTTTACCTCTGTGCCCTTTGACATGGGTGTTATTAAGCAATGCAATGTCTGGACACATTGAAAGTGAGGAATTTACAAGTCTCAATGAACCACAAGTCAGAGAATTAGATGAGAGTAATCAGTCCTCCTTGGTAAATAAGAACTGATCATCCTTTGCAGATAGTAGGGAAAAAATCTGGTAGCTGTGCTCTAAAACTTAAAAGGATTAAATATGAGCTCTATAAAATACTGAGTATCGGAGATAACATTTTTTTCATCACTAACTGGAATTCACTTTTGGATGATAATGAGAACTATAGAATCAATTATTTTGCTCCAATATTTAATTCTTGTTAATTAAACTCATCATCACAGTAGGAAACTTCAAAAACTTTCTGAGACAAAATAACTGTGTTGTGAGTGGCCTGTCCTACATACTACAGAAGTTTGATACAATTGTCCTGCTTCCCTGATATATTGTAAAGATATGTTGCTTAGCTTTTATTGCTTAGTATAGACAGATTTTCAGTAATAGAGACTTGGCTTACAAATAAATTACAAGAACACATTTGCCCATTCATTGGAAAAGTTCAAAATGGGTCTTCCAGTTCTCATAAGAGCAATATTTGAGAATGAATTTTCTAGGGAGATGCCATCTCTTATTTAGATTAATGAAGTGATTTGATATTGAGCTACTATTATTACCAACAGCTAAACTGATTGAAGGTATTTTATGTACTGAAACTGTTTTAGACATTTTATCTTATTTAATTATCATAGCTCTAGAAAGTTACTATTGTTATTCCCAATTCATAGGTGTAGAAATGGAACTTACAGATGTTAGGTAATGTGCAGAAAGTCACATGGTAAATTAACAGTTAAGTAGTATTTCAAACACAAGTCTCTCAAATTCCAAATTCCGTCCTTCTAATTATTACTACCTCATATTGCCTGAATAGTAGGTACATTCTTTCATGGACATTATAGGTATAATATCCTTTGCCAAGTTAATCAAGAAATATATAACTTTTAGTATTGTTTTTATTTATTTTTATTAGTCTTTTGAGATCATAAACTTTTAATAAAATAAGGATTCTCTGCCGTTTATTTATATAATTATCATTTTATTATAAAAAGATGTTTAAGAGGATTTACATAATGTTTTAGCTTTAATTATTTTACCTTTCAGTAAACTACATTTAAAAAATAATTAAAAGCCAATAAATATTCCTTCAGACCCCCAGTCCATCTTTTTTCTTTACCTTACTTTGTGTTTTGGGAATCTGTCTTGAATTAGAAACCATTAGAGGACACTCTTGCCTTCTGGTTTCAATACTACAGATGAAGGGCTATGTTAGGACAAAGAAGAGAATAAGGAGATCACTTGCATGAAGATTTGAGTTGCTAAGTGAGATTTGAATAGTTCTTTATAATTCTTTCCTTTTGGGAGCACCAGAGACTAATTGTATCTTAAAGCTACAGATACATAGTTACTTCATCTCAAGGTTGCTGTCATCATTCATCTCCCCTGGCCTATTTGGACCTCTCCTTACTCTTAACACTGGAGTTTTGCATTATCCTTTTGTGGTATTCCTACATGCTGCTCATATCTATGAAAATATTCCCCTTTTAAAACTCTTCAAATTATCCAAATTGTGTGAGATGACTAGTTTTATACCAAGGCAATGATTGAGGTATATGTTATTCCTATGTATCCCTTGATTAAAAAAACATGATCTTCCCAGAGAAAACTGGAATGCTTTTAGATTGAAAGTACAGTAGTAGCAGAGGTATTACTTGATGGCATCTTTAAGCAAATTTTCAAGGCCCAAATTCTCACCTTACCTGGAGCTTCCCTTCTTCCCATTGTATCACTTTGATTTGCTGGAATAACCCTAAGCTCCCAGCATAGTAAAAACAAAACAAAACAAAACAAAACAAAACAAAACAAAACAAAACACGTATTTTTTCTTTGGAGGTAGTGTGAGCAAAAGACTTCAGTGAAAGATTATGCCTGCACACTTTTCATGAAAATCAATTTTTTTCTCATCAAAATCATATCATTCCTCTATGTTCTGATTAGGTAAGTGACAATAATCTCCTTGGTTGTCATGAACTCTCTATAAAGTTACAAACTTGTACAAGCTCTGATTCAACTTTTTTCTTCAAAGCAATTTTTAATTGATTCCGTGTTTTTTGTACATGTTTATAGGATGCAATATGATAGCAAAAGAATGCTGGATTTTACATATAAAGTCTATCAGAGCCTTATCTCTAAAAGTTGGTAAGAGGAATCCCTGCCATTTTAATTCATAAGGTGTTTGTGAAGCTTAATATATATCATATGAATGTACTATATAAACTTTACAGTACTATGCAGTGTTTGTGATGCTGCTACTGCAGTTGCTACTGATGATATTAAAAAAAAGCTTCCCCACTAAGCTTCCGTTTTATATTTTAAGTTCTGTGTGGGTAGATAACAACTAGCAATAACAGGATCTGTACTCTTTTGTCATTTAAAAATTCTTATGTTTTTCTTTGTTAAAAGATTTCATTTATTTATTTGAGAGAGAGAGAGAGAGAGAGAGAGAGAGAGAGCATGAGAGGGGAGAACGTCAAAGGGAGAAGCAGACTCCCTGCTCAATTCCAGGACTCTAGGATCATGACCTGAGCTGAAGGCAGTGGCTTAACAAACTGAGCCCCCCAGGCGCCCCTCTTTTGTCATTTTAAATGCTTAATGTATTTTTGTATTAAATAAAAAACAACACTAGACCAAGTTCAACTGTTTTTTACAATATAAAAAGTATTGTAATACTAGTTCTAAACTGATTACAAAAAGAGGTAAATTACTGGATATTCCAATTCAAAGAGAGATGATCTACTTATTGGATGTACTTACTTTTATGTTTTATTTAATCCCAATTTATATAGTTTTCCCCAAATTTCAATGAAATCTCTTTCCCTAGCCATGAATGGATGAAAGTTTGGATTGGGACAGAGATTTTAGAAAAAAAAGTCTAAGTAAGGTGCCATTTGGAAGTTAGTTTCTAATGCCAGGGCAAGACAAACAAAGATGGTGAAAGGTCCCTTTCCCTTAGGTTATCATAACCCTGGAGATTGCTATCATTGCTGGAATGACCCAGGGGTTACTGTGGCAGGGTTTCTCTTCTTGTCATTTTTGATTTCTTTTATTCAATATGCCATCAATCTCTTTATACAAGCCCGTGGAAACAGGCCAGTGGATGGGCGGTTCAAGAAGACAACAGCAAATGTAAAATATCTGAAGACTGTGGAACAGCACATGTAACTCTGCTTAATATTATCATTATAATATTCAAGACAAGCCTACATCATTATTTTGTATAAATTAACTGTTTTGTTGGTTTTAGATCTCATGTACATAATTAGGTTTATCATTTTAATAGTAGAAATATGAATGTTGAACCTGAGGTACTTTACACACACACAGTGGCAAAGTGTTTCAGAGATACTATGCACCTGCATGTTTGTTATGTACTAGTCTGGACATGAGATAGATATTAAGAGTGAAAGTAATTACGGATCCAAGATTATGTTGATTGATAATCAGAGACAACAGTGTTTATTCCAGGTAGGTAGAAATTTGCAGGCAATGCAATTTGTTTAAAGAAAAATAAGAGATTTAATGGATTTTATGTTGGTGAAGTCTTAATTTTTTCTAACTGTGAAATTTTGTGTAAAATAAAGAAGAGTAAATAAGAAAACCACATGTAGAATTTTACCTTTCCAAGATCTAATGACACTGGGAAGGAAGAGAAAAAATATGTGAAAGACAAGAAAATGTGCTGAGTGTGCAGGTGGAAGAAACACTCTCAAGGATTTTTGCCAGGGAGTCAAAGGACACAAAGCTATGAAATAGTAAGATTGCATTTCCTTCAAATATGCATATTCTGCAGCCCTAAAACCATTACCTGCAGCTAAGGATCTCCAATAAAAGTGATTTAAAAACTCATTCTGGCTGCCTCCAGATGCCAGCCCTCTGAGGTTGCCACCACACATTAAGAGAAACGAAACCATCAAGCTCAAATTAAATAATATGCCTAATTCAGCTCTTTTTCTATAGGCAGCACCTTCCGACTATAACTGATGAAGTGTTGTTAATGGATGGAATTGTTTTAATATTTCCTACTATTTTTGACATCTATTTCTTTTCTTTTTTTAAAAGATTTTTTTATTTATTTGACAGAGAGAAACACAGCCAGAGAGAGAACACAAGCAGAACCCAAAGTTCACTCTGTCCTATGTCTACAAGATATAACTCACATCTGAGTAACTAAACTGGAGAGTAATCTGAAGACTTGCAGAACCAACTTCACAGTTAAATGTAGAGAGCCACATCAGAGAGATTTAAAAGGGTACACAAAAATATTCTATCCAGGAAGAATAGAAGGAGAGATAAATAATTTCCCTGACAAATAGAAGTGAAAATAATTTATCACCACTAAACCAGCCTCACAAAAAACATTAAGGGGGACTCTGTGAGTGGAAACCAAATGCCATTAGTAAGAATGATAATAAAAAAAAAAGAATCACAAAAATGAAGCAGCAACAACAACATAGGTATATCTGTAAAAATCAGTCAAGAGAAGCACAAAATAAAAGGGTGTAAAAAAATGATACCAAATATTGGAAACATGAAAAAGAAAGACTGAAGAATTAGTTTAAAATTAAATTACTATCAATTTAATATAGAGTGCTATATGTCAAAGATGCTATATATAACCCAAATGGTAATCACAAATTTAAAAAAGTAATAATAGGTATGCAAAATATAAAGAGAAAGGAATTCAAGTATACCACTACAGAAAACCAGCAAACCATGAGAGACAGAGGGGCGCCTGGGTGGCTCAGTTGGTTGAGCAACTGCCTTTGGCTCAGGTCATGATCCTGGAGACCCGGGATAGAGCTCCACATAGGGCTTCCTGCTAGGCGGGAAGCCTGCTTCTCCCTCTCTCACTCCCCCTGCTTGTGTTCCCTCTCTGGCTGTGTTTCTCTCTGTCAAATAAATAAAATCTTTAAAAAAAAACAAACCATGCGGGGCACCTGGGTGGCTCAGTTGGTTGAGTGACTGCCTTTGGCTCAGGGCATGATCCCAGAGACCCGGGATCGAGTCCCACATTGGGCTCCCTGTTTGGCAGGAAGCCAGCTTCTCCCTCTCTCACTCCCCCTGCTTGTGTTCCCTCTCTGGCTGTGTTTCTCTCAGTCAAATAAATAAAATCTTAAAAAAAAAAAAACAAACATGAGAGACAGAGAAGAAAAGATCAGAGGAAAACTACAAAAACAAGAAAACCAGAAAACCTGTTATAAAATGACAATAAATACATATCTATCAATAATTAGTTTGAATATAAATAGACTAAATGGTACAATCAAAAGACGTAGGGTGACAACCCAGATTAGAAAAAAAAGACCCATATATATGCTGCCTACAAAAGACTAATTTCAGACCTAAAGACACGTGCAGACTGAAAATGAAGGACTGGAATATTTATCATGTAAATTGATATCAGAAAAGCTGGGGTAGCAATACTTATATTGGCAAAATATACTTTAAAAAGATCCCCAAAAAGAGACAAAGAAGGACATGATATAATAATAAAGGGAACAAGGGTTCATGGGTGGTTCAGTCATTAAGCGTCTGCCTTCAGCTCTGGTCATGATCCCAGAGTCCCAGGATCAAGCCCCACATCGGGCTATCTGCTTCTCCCTCTCTAACTTCCCCTGCTTGATTTCCCTCTCTTTCTGTATTTCTCTCTGTCAAATAAATAAGCAAATCTTAAAAAAATAAAAATAATAAAAGTAAAAATCCAACAAGAAAATATAACAAATTTAAATGTCTATGCACCCAAAATGGAAACACACAAATACACAAAACAGTTAATAACAAACATAAAGGAATTAATTAATAGTAATACAATAATGGTAGGGGACATTAACACCCAACTTATATTGATGGACTGATCATCCAAACAGAAAATAAACAATGAAACACACGTGGCCAAATGGATTTAACAGATATATTCAGAACATTCAGAATATTCCATCCTAAAACAATAGAATACACATTCTTTTCAAGTGCACAGGAAACATTCTACAAAATAAATCACATTTTATATGTTAAAACAATTCTCAATAAAATAAAAAAGATCAAAGTCATATTCTCCATCTTTTTTGACCTTGATGCTATGATATTAGAAATCAACAACAGGAAAAATCTGGAAAGACCACAAATACATGGAGGCTAAATGACATGTTACTAAACAACGAATGGACCACCCAAAAATACAAGAAATTTAAAAAAATTACATATAGAGAAGGAAGGACACCTGAGTGGCTCAGTAAGTTAAGTGACCTACTCTTGATTTCAGCTCAGGTCATGATCTCAGGATCCTGGGCTCAAGCTCCACGTCAGGCTCCACACTCACTGGGGAGTCTGCTTCAGGATGCTCTCTCTCTTTCTCTTATCCCCCTCACCAAGAAGTAAATAAATCTTTTAAAAATGTAGAGAGAAATAAAAATGAAAATACAATGGTCCAAAATCTGTGGGATGCAGTTTTAGGGGAGCTGTCAGTGTAGGAAGACCCTGAACTCATCCCATCCCACATTTACAACTAGATATTATCCACATCCAAGTTAGCAAACCAGAACACAATCCAAAGACTGGCAGACAAACTCCATAATTAAATGTAGAGAAGCAGCTCCATCTGAAATGTTAGGGAGGTCAGAAAGGCAGAAGGAGGCTGTCTGCAGGAGGGAGGTAGATGTGCTTATGGAGAACATAAAGAAATAGGCCCTCATGACAGAAATCTCACACAAGGAACACTAATCCCTATAAAGTTAGTCTAAAACCCAGAGTAACTGAATATCATAAATTTGTAAAGGAGACTTGGAGTGTAAGGCATTGACAATCAGCTGAATCATCACTAGGCAAGCCAGAAGGACCAGTGATAACTGGTTCCCCCACTCTTAAAGAGACAGCTGCTTGTATAAAGAGGCAACATAAAAATGACTTCATATAACACTGGGGACAACGGGAAGATAGATCTATTTATACTGATTTAAGATCATGCTGGGGGACTTCTCATAAAATGGGAGAGTTGGCAGCTGCCATTTTCCTCTCCCATCCCCAGCATAAACACAGCCCTATCTGCCAGAAGCATGGTTGTACAGACACTTGCTACCTAACTTTAAGTCAGTGCACCACACCCACAATTTTCTTGAAGACTTGCCCACTCTAAGCCTGCTAGACTCAACCCTGGGCTAAGGGCAAATTTTGTTAAAGCCACACTCATGCCGTGCCTGGGCACTAGTGCACAGTTACCATCTTGACACATCTACCCACTATGCCCCACATAGCCACTGCAATACCCTGAGCTACCACTACTGCATGCCGCACCCTGTTGCTGTTGCTTAGCCCATCCTCACACTCCAAATTGTCATTACATGCCATGCCTCAGCTTGCACCCCTTGGCACCCCAGTGCACTGCCTCTAGCAATGCTAGAGGGATCCAGCATTGTACTAGTAGTTTGGGGTAAATTTTTCTAGCATCGCTGCCTCAGTCCCAAGTTTCCCAGTGGACATTCCCTTTTGAAGCTGACCTGCATGGGCTCCATTAACACAGTAGAGAACAAGCAGAGCCCACAATAGGCAGAGTCAATGCAAACAACTGCACTGAAAGAAAAAGTGATTCAGATACAACACCAGAGTATAAGCAATGTACATAGGACACTGTCCTGAAGGGCCAGGTTCTGGTGAACTGGGAACACTACACTAAGGGCACACCAGGACCTCTTCTTTATAGTCACTACTTTTTTTTTTAAATTTTTTAAAAGTGATCTCTACTCCTGATATGGGGCTCAAAATCATCACCCTGAGATCAAGAGTCATATGTTCTTCTGACTGAGCTAGCTGGATACCCCCTTTTATTTTCCAAGTCTTTATATTAAAGTCACTACTTTCAAGTGCAGAAGATATAGCTGAATTTCTCAACACAGAGAAACAAATACAGATAGCAGACAAAATTAGGAGACAGGAAATTTATTCCAAATGAAAAAGTAGGACAAGGCCACAGCCAGAGAGCAAAGCAGAACAGATGTAAGTAGCATGACTGATAAAGAATTTAAAGCAGTGATCATAAGAAAACTCACTGGACTTGAGAAGAGAGTGGAAAACATTAGTGATACCTTTAACACAGAGATAAGAAATAACATAGCAGAGATAAATAACTCAATAAATGAAATGAGAAATACACTAGATGGCATTAACAGCATGATGGAAGAAGCAGAAGACTGAATTAGTGACCTAGAATACAGAGTAATGGAAAGTAATCAAGCTGAACAAAGGAGAAAAAATGATTATTAAACATGAGACCAGACTTAAGGAACTCAGTGATTCCATCAATATCATAATGTTTGTATTATATGTATCCAAGAAGGAAAAGAGAAAAGGGGGCAGAAATTTTATTTGAAGTAATAATAACTGAAAACTTCCCAATCTGAGGAAGGAAACATATCCAGATACAGCAGACACAAGAAACTCCCATGAAAATCAACAAAAATATTTGTATTTCCCTGATGTCAAGTGATGTTGAGCATTTCTTCATGTCTGTGGGCCAGTGGTATGTCTTTTTTGAAGAAATATCTGTTCATATTTTCTGCCCATTTATTTACTGGATTGTTTGTTCTTTAGATGTTGAGTTTGGTAAGTTCTTTATAGATTTTGGATACTAACCCTTTATCTGATAATACATTTTCAAATATCTTCTCCCATTTTGTTGGTTGTCTTTTGGTTTTGTTGACTGTTTCCTCTGCTATACAAAAGATTTTTATCTTTTTTTTAAAGATTTTATTTATTTAACAGAGAGAGAGATCACAGGTAGGCAAAGAGGCAGGTAGAGAGAGCGGAGGAAACAGGCTCCCTGCTGAGCAAAGAGCCGGATGTGGGCCTTGATCCCAGGACCCCGAGGTCATGATCTGAGCAGAAAGCAGAGGCTTTAACCCACTGAGCCACCCAGGTACCCAAAAAGATTTTTATCTTGATGAAGTCCCAATAGTTCATTTTTTCTTTTGCTTCCTGCGTCTTTGGAGACATGTCCAGCAAGAAGTTGCTGTGCCTGAGATCAAAAAGGTTGCTGCCTGTGTTCTCCTCCAGAATTTTGATGGATTCATGTCTCATATTGAGGTCTTTCATCCATTTTGAGTTTATCTTTATGCATGGTGTAAGAAAAAGATACAATTTCATTCTTCTGCATATGGCTGTCCAATTTTTCCAGAACTATTTGTTGAAGAGACTTTTTTTTCCATTGGAAGAAAAAATAAAATAAGATAAAAACAGAGAAAGAGGCAAGCCATAAGAGACTCTTAACTATAGGGATAAAGCTAAGGGTTGTTGGACAGAAGGTGAGTAGGGGAATAATGTAAATGGGTGATAAGCATTAAGAAAGGCATTTGATGTAATGAGCACTGTTTTTTTTTTTATGAAACTGATGAATCACTAAATTTTCACCTGAAACAAATAATACATTATATGTTAACTAATTGCAATTTAAATAAAACATAAGGGGCACCTGGGTGGCTCAGTGGTTAAGCCTCTGCCTTCAGCTCAGGTCATGATCCTGGAGTCCTGGGATCGAGCCCTGCATCAGGCTGCCTGCTTGGTGGGAAGCCTGCTTCTCCCTCTCTCACTGCCACTGCTTGTATTCCCTCTCTGTCTGTGTTTCTCTCTGTCAAATAAATGAAATCTTAAAATAAAAACATTAAAAAAATAAGGAACTCCTTTGGAAAAGCTAATGATCTCAGTTAAACAAACTAGGTGTGTTCTAGTCTTGTTCTTGAATGAGGAACTATTTTCATGAGGCAAAAAGACCTATCATCTCTGCCAGTCATAAGTCTCTTGTCCACTCCCGTTTCATCCATTTCATAAGATGATAAAAAAAATAAAAGATATTCTAAAAGTAGAAGGATTTGCCTCTGGCTTGGTATCAGGCCCTATAGGTATGCTCATGAATCAGTGTTGATTCTTGGGTCTAAGCCCATTCTGAAACCCATGCCACCTGTTGCGTTATTTTCTATTTAAGCTTCTCTTTTTGTAAAGGGTGAGGAGTTTTGATTGACAAACATTTTTGTTAATTTATTTTTTAAGGAATACTGTCAGATAAGGATGAAATTCAACTCTTCATTTCCACGGATGCACTGAGATCTCATCAGGCCACACAATTTTATAGGAGGCTGACTACAACTGTACACCCAATGCAGGTGAGAAATTGGGTTAGGCAAATATGATTAGACAGTGATACCTTTTTTATTAAACTCTTCAGTCGTTTTATAAGACCTCTTTGGGAAATATTTCTAAGTGTTTTTGACAAATGCTTAATTTTTGAAGAATAAAATTGTACTTTTCTCAATTACACTTTAATTTTTAAATTTTCTTGCCATTAACATATTTCACCACCAACTAAGTGTTATATGTAATACATGGGGAATCTGTCCAACATTTGGTTTTAAATATCAAGTCTTTCAAATAAAATAAAAATCCATTTAAGATATATACATCTTATGTGCACAAATCAGTTCCTTCAATTTCAACTTTAATTTTTCATCTTTTGAAAAATGGACAATTACAAAGTTTGTAAAGATCAATATCTAACTCTGGAAAGCCACATGCTAAAATTTCACAATGAGTCAAAAGAGTATATAAAACTTTGGATCTTGTGAAATATATTCTTTGTTTTCCTTTACCAGAAACCCTTCAGGATGAATGCATGATGGTACATGTACAAATAGGAAATATTATCCTCACTATAAGAAGCAATGACATACTTTCAACATGTTTTTAGGAAAAAGGCACTTGTTTTTGTTGTTGTTGTTGTTTTGCTTTTTTTAAATTTTATTTATTTAACACAGCTAGAGAAGGAACACAAGCAGGAGCAGTGAGAGAGGAAGAAACAGGCTTCTTGCTGAGCAGGGAACCTAATGTGAGGCTCTATCCCTGGACCCCGGGATCATGACCCAAGCTGAAGGCAAATGCTTAAAGACTGAGCTACCCTGGAGCCCCAGGAAAAAGCACTGTTTTTAAGCTCCATATGATATCCAGGTAATAATGTTATGTATGTAAGAGTAAAAAGATAGAAGCCACTGTTCTTCTCCTCTCTAATGATTTTGGAGGGGGAATAAAGGGCCTTTTAATCTTGAAATATTTGCATGTCCCATCATCATAAGTTATTACTTTTTATCATCATGTACTCATTTTTTAGATGTTTTGATCTTTACTGGTCTCTATTATTTGCCATTGTGCAATTAGATTCTACTAAATGTTATTAGGCTCTTCACTGTCATCTCATCCTTTCAGTGCATTTCTTTTTTTGTGCCTTCTGTTTTAGGGAGATGGTACAGAAAAGGCAAATGATTTCATAAAACTATTCTTATATATCACTCAGTTATAAATGCTACTATTTATCTGAAAACACAACATGCAATTCATATACATATGTTTGCAATTCCACACTATATATGTTTCAGTATGCTATATATAAAATTTCTTATTGAATACATTTATCAAGAGCAACTTTAGAGGCACCTGAGTAGCTCAGTCAGTTAAATGTTGCACTTTAGCTCAGGTCATGATCTCAGGGTCATGGCATGGAACCCCATGCCAGGTAGACTCAACTCTCAGCAGAGAGTCTGCTTCTCTCTCTCCTTCTCTCTCTGTTCCTTCCCCACTCATACTCTCTCTGTCTCTTTTTCAGATAAATAAATAAAAAATCTTTCAAAAAAGAGCAACTTCAGAGCCAAAATAATATTATTTCAGAAAACCTCCAAGCTTATCCTTCCATCTCCCATTAGTTGTAGTGCTGAAAAATTTCCATAGTATCCTCTGTTTTAAACATTCTTAATCCCTCCATTCACATGTCCATGTCAGAAAAAACAGGAAGAGAATATTGAGTTACTGGTATAATATGAACTTGCTAATAGGACCAGCTAGTGTCACGTTGTAAATTCAAAATCACAGTGAATAGGGCACTAAAAGCTCAATAATGAGAACTTACATTATTAAAGACAAAGTGTTTTATCCAAAGAGCTTTTGTTGTGACTTGTTGTGATGGAGTAGGCAGTATATCAACAATAGTTCTGAATTCTAGTACCAACAGACTCAAAATCAAAACATAACAATAGTACAATGACAACACAACAGTGAAATCTCAAAGCACAAAATATATTTTCCTTAAATTTCAAAATGGTTGCCTCAGAACCTATGTAGAGTAATTCTTTCTTTTCTTTTTTGTTTAATGTTAATTAGCTAGCATACAAGTCACTGTATGCAATAAAGACTCTGACTTATTTATTGCTACTGATTTTCCACTAGGATCATTTGGAAATTTTGTCCCTGACTCCACTAAAACAATCCTACAAGGGAGAAGCAATTTCAAACCAGGGAGCTCAGTCTATGAAGGATTGCCATCAGATTTTACCAGTCAACATCTCTAGGCTTCAGTTTACTTATCTGGAAAATGAGATAAGAGGATTGGATAATAACATCTCTATATTATTTTTATCTCTAACAGTCTATGATCATAAGAAGGCCTCAATACTACATTCAAGTTTTGCATTTTTTACTTTTTATAATAAATATAAATAAGAATTAAATATTAAATTACAGTCCTTAAAAACTACAGTCCCCTACAGTCTTAAAATCATTTTGTTGCAAACCTGGCAGGAGACAGCATCACACTCTAACCGGAGTTTCTTAAAATTTCATTTATTTTGAGATTATACTATGTGTCCTACTCCACGTAGATAGAAGCTTCAGATCTTTTTAACTTTTATGTTGCTGAAGCACCAACTTACTGAAGGACCTCATCATATTAGCAATGATGAGACTGATGAACATAAGGGGATATGAGAAAAAAACTTCTTCCCACTTCATACAACTTGGGATAAAGGCCAGGAATATAAGAGTCTTTGAAATAGTAGACATTGGCAGTTGAAAGGTAAATCACTTTATTTCTTGAGATTGGCAGAAATAAATTGTAAGGGTGAATGTACTCATTCTTATGGTCTGAGAAATGTACATGTGCATGTGTAGTATTGCACTGTTTTTGGGGGGAGACATCTTTTGTATCACTGGCAGAAGTCAGTAGACTACAAAATATGTTATCTTCGAACTCCATTACTTTTTTTTCTACAGTTCAGTCTCTAATATGACTTAAAAGATGTTGGATAATCTGTCCCTTGTCTTCTACCTAGCCTTATTTTTGTATTACTCTTCATTCCTTGAACACTTCTTTCCTTGATCCTCCCACTTCTTGTAGTCTATGTTGCTGCCAATCAGAACTATTTTTACTTATTCCCACTTAGTGCTGTCTACAGGCCATTGCATATCCTTAGAACACTTTTTCTCTTTTTTTTTCCTGGATGGCTCTTCTTTTTATTCTCAGCATAAATACTATCTTTTCTCTTGACTTTCTCAAACTTTCTCTCAAAACTGGCTGCCATTATGAGGTTGATGACTTTTGCCTATATTTTCATATCACCCAGTTCTTTTGCTTTAGCAATTTTCTATCTTCCCTGTCTATTGTGTTAGGCAACATTAACATCTAGTCCCATGGATTTAAATATTATTCATATAAAACTGACTCTCAAATGTATATATACCCTGTCTTGCTCTCTTCCTAAAATTCTAGGCTCATATATCTAATGCCATCTTTTGGAGATGCTAATAATTGAAAATTAGCATATCTAAAATCAAACTTTTGATTTTTTATTCTCCTCAACTCTGCTCTCCTCTCACTCTTTCCTGTCTCAATGACAAATGCTTTTCTTCTAGTTTCTCAAGGCAAAAACCTCAGAGTAATATTGACTCAGAGTCATCTTGTCTTTGTCTTGAACTTATAACCAAGGTACCAGGAAATCTCATTGGCTCTAATTTTACTATCTATACTGAAACTGAACATATCTTACTACATCCATTATCACTACATGTCTCAAGCCACCACGTTCTATCACAAAAAAAAATAGTGCAACATTTTCCTAACTTATTTCCCTGCTTCCACTCCATGCCCATTTCAGAAAATCCTCAATGCAGCATCTAGGTGAAAATGTTAAAACCTAATTCATATTATGATATTTTTTGTTCTCCCAATTAGTATTGAGTGGGAAACCTAATGCTCTAACAATGCCAAACAAGACCCTCTATCTTCTAGTGTGTGTTCCTCTTTTAGTGCCATTCCAGAAACACTGACTGATATTCTGACTTGTTACTATTCCTGTTTTGCCAGGCAGTCTCCCTTCAGGGTCTTGGCATGTACTATTTCATCTGCCTCAAAATAGTCTTCCTCCAACAACTACAAGGCTCACATATTAACCTCTTTTAAGTCTCTGTTCTAAGGTTCTTTATGAATGTTAATAGGAAATGTGAAAAATTATATGCCAACAAGTTGGGCAATGTGGAAGAAATGAATACATTTCTAAAAAATATAAACTACCAAAACTGAAATAATAAGAAACAAAAAACCTGAACAGCAATTAATTTCAACAATAAAATTGAATTAGTAACCACAAATATCCCAACAAACAAAAGTCCAGGGCCAGATGGCTTCACAGGGGAAATCTACCAGACATCTAAAGAAACGTTAATACCTATTCTTCTCAAACTGTTACAAAAAATACAAATTGAGGGAAAACTTTTGAATTCATTCTAAGAGGCCAACATTACCTTGATTACTAAACCAAAGACCCCACCAAAAAGAACTATAATCAATATCACTGATGAAAATGGATGCAAAAACTCTCAACAAAATAAATACTAATAAACTGAACCCAAAGGTACATTGAAATAATCATTCACTATGATAAAGTAGGATTTATTTCTTGGCTGCAAGGTTGGTTTAATATTCATAAATAAATCAAAATAAAATGCTTCATTAATAAAAGAAAAGATAATAAACCATATGACCCTCTCAATGGATGCTGAAAAATCATTTGACAAAATACAACATTCATTCTTGATAAAAACCCTCAACAAAGTAGGAATAGAGGGGATGTATCTCAATCATAAACACCATATACAAAATATCCACAGCTAATATCATCATCGATGGGGAAAAACTGAGAGATTTTCTTCTATGGTCAGGAACAAGACAGGGACGTCCACTCACTGCTGTTATTTAACATGGTACTAGAAGACCTAGCCTCACCAATCAGACAAGAAAAAGAAATTAGGTATTCAAATCAGCAAGGAAGAAGTCAAATTTTCACTATTCACAGATGACATGATACTCTATGTAGAAAACCCAAAGGACTCTACCAAAAAGTTGCTCAAAATGATAACTTAATTCAGTAATGTTGCAGAATACAACAGGAATATAGAGAAATCTGTTGCATTTCTATACACTGATAATGAAGCAGCAGGGAGATAAACCAAGGGATTGAGCCCATTTACAATTGTACCAAAACCCATTAGATACCTAGGAAAAACCTAACAAAAGAGGTAAAAGATCTTTACTGTGAAATTTATAGAATATTTATGAAAGAAATGGATGATAGCAGAAAGAAATGAAAAGACATTTAATGCTTATGGATTGAAAGAACAAATATTGTTAAAATGTTTATTTTGTCTATATTGTCTAAAATGTACAAAATAATCTTCACATTTAATGCAATCCCAACCAAAATATGGCAGCATTTTTCACAAGCTAGTAGAAACAATCTTAAAATTTGTATGGAACCACAAAAGACCACGAATAGCCAAAACAACTGTGAAAAAGAAAAGCAAAGCTGGAGGCATCACATTTTCAGACTTCATGTTATATTACAAAGCTGTAGTCATCAGGACAGCATGGTACTAGCACGGAGACAAGTAGATCAATAGAACAGAATAGAATACCCAGAAATGGACCCACAACTCTATGGCTAACTAATCTTTGATAAATTAGGAAAGACTATTCAATGGAAAAAAGACAGTCTCTTCAACAAATGGTATTGGGAAAACTGGACAAAAACATGCAGAAGAATGAAACTAGACCACTTTCTTACACCATACACAAAAATAAATTCAAAATGGATAAACAACTTAAATGTGAGAAAAGAAATCATCAAAATCCTGGAGGAGAACACTGGCAGCCCCCTCACTGACCCCATTCATAGCAACTTCTCAGTAGACATGTCTCTGGAGTCAAGGGACACAAATGCAAAAATGAGCTATTTGGACTACATCAAGATAAAAATCTTCTTCACAGTGAAGGAAACAATCAACAAAACTGAAAGGCAACCTATGGAATGGGAGAAGATATTTTCAAATAATGTATATGATTAAGGATTAGGATCCAAAATCTATAAAGAACTTACCAAACTCAACACCCAAAAACTAGTAATCCAGCTAAGAAATGGGAAGAAGACATGAATATACAGGTTTCCAAGATATGACTGTATGTATATGTCTATACAGATGGCTAGAAAACACATGAAAAGATGCTCAACCTCACTCATCATCAGGGAAATACAAATCAAAACTACAGTTAGATACACATCATACCTGTCAGAATGGCTAAAATCAACAATACAGGAAAAAAATATGTTGATGAGGATTCAGAGAAAGGGGAACACTCTTACACTGTTGGTGGGAATGCAAACTGGAGCAGCCACTCTGGAAAAAAGCATGGAGGTTCCTCAAAAAGTTAAAAATCCTATGATCCAGCAATTTCACTAGGTGTTTATGTAAAGGATGCAAAAATACTGTTTCAAAGTGATACGTGCATCCTGATGTTTTTAGCAGCATTATCAACAATACCAAAATTATACACAGAGCCCAAATGTCCATGGACTGATGAATGTATAAAGAAATTGTGGTGTGGGGGCACCTGAGTGGCTCAGTCATTAAGAATCTGCCTTCAAGGGATGCCTGGGTGGCTCAGTTGGTTAAGCGATTACCTTTGGCTCAGGTCATAATCCCGGAGACCAGGGATCAAGCTCCACATTGGGCTCCCTGCTCAGCGGGAAGCCTGCTTCTCCCTCTATCACTCCCCCTGCTTGTGTTCCCTCTCTCGCTGTGTTTCTCTCTGTCAAATAAATAAATAAAATCTTAAAAAAAAGTATCTGCCTTCAGATCAGGACATGATCCCAGGGTACTGTGATCAAGGTCTGCATCAGGCTCCTTGCTCAATGGGGAGACTGCTTCCCCCTCTCTGTCTGCCTGCCACTTACCCTGCTTGTGCTCTCTGTCTCTTTCTCTGTCTCTGTCTCTCTCTCTCTCTCAGTCAAATAAATAAATAAAATCTTTAAAACATAATATTAAATTAAATAAAGAAGTTGTGGTGTGTATACACACACACACATATATATGCAGTAGAATATTCTCAGTCATCAAAAAGAATGAAATATTGCCATTTGCAATAATGTGAATGGAGCTGCAGCATGTTATGTTGAGTGAAATAAGTCAGCCAGAGAAAGTGAAATGCCAAGTTAAAAAAATTAAACAAAGGAATATAGGGGTAAAAAAAAAAGACAGGTAAACCATAAAACAGAATCTTAGCTATAGAGAATAGACCAAGGGTTTCTGGAGGGGAGGCGTGCAAGAGGATGGGTTGAATTGGTGATGGGTATTAAAGAGAGCACTTGTAATGAGCACTAGATGTTACATGTAAGTGATGAATCACTAAATTCTATTTAGGAAACTGATGTTACACTATATATTAACTAACTGGAATTTAAATAAAAACTTGAAACCAGAAAAAATTTAAAAAAATAGGGGGTCAAGATGGCAGAAAGCTGGGTGACCCCATTTCCAGGAGTCCCCTGAAGTGAGCTGAATACCTGCAAAAAACTGCAAGGACACTGTGAACACCCATGAAATCAGCCTGAAATGTAATATTTCATACTTCTGGATCTCTGTGGGTATAAAGAGCATCGACAAAGAGGTAGAGTGGAGTGGGAGTGATCGGAGTGATATCTAAAGACAAAGGGATGTGGGTAAGGAAGCCCATGGAGGTGACCCATTGGAAAGTAATACCCCAGCAGGAAAGTGCTCTGTGTTTGGGGAACAACAGCACATTGCGGTCTGATTAAAAGCAGACAAAAACGAAGAGCCTGAGGGACAGCTGGGGAAACAGAGATGTAGATCTGAGGAGAGAAAGCTCTCCCTGGTGCCACGAGAGGGAACACTGCAGGGCAGATTGTCCTTTTAAAACTGCTAGTCCACACACACCCCCAGCGCTTTTTTTTTTCTTCATCCACCGCTTTTTTCTGCCCCTTGGGCCAGGCACAGAGCCCCCAGGGGAGGCAATTTTTCAGACTTGAGCATGACCTGCAGGGCTGCAGGATCTCAGTCCTTTCTGCGTGGGTGTGCACCACAGACTCCCTGGGCAGAGACAAGGTTGCACGGCCCCAAATCATTTGCGGTTTCTGTGGCACAGGTGCGAAACGACAAGCAGGGGCTTCAAGTGCCAATCTGACCAGTGGCTAAGGGTGCCCCCAGTTGTGACAAGCAGCCAAAGGGGAAGATACAAGGAGAGGCTGTAAGCCCCACACCATCCAGAGGGTTGCTAGCTAAGGGCTCTCTCTGAGAAGGCGGTCTGGGCACAGACATCTTGCTCTGGCCTGACTTCCTGAAAAGCTGCAAAAAGCCACAAAAGAACGAATCCTCCAGAGAACAAAAACATGAAAACCTGGTTGCCATGGAGCCCAGCCCCTAGGAAGGGGATGGAGAGATGCAGCCCAGGTAATGGGGACTAAAAACAGCATGGCAAGCCCCTCCCCCAGAAGGCAAGCCAGAAGAACAAGAGGACAACACCAAAACTGTAAAACTCCAACGTCAGGGGAAAGGCAACATATTAAGTTCCTGGTATTACCCCAAAAGCTGTACGCTTTATAGATACAGCTTTTCATTTTATTTTCTTTGTTAAACTTTTTTTCTATTTTACTTAGAGAGCCTGGTGGTGGGTACTGGGGATACCTAAAGTGTGGAGCACTGGGTGTGGGGAATGGGGAATGAATCTTGGAACACTGGAAAAAAAATTTAGTAACAATAAAAAAAAATTTAAAAAAAAGTTAACACTTTAAATTTAAAATTTATTCTCATGGTTTTTGTTATTTTAATTTTTAACCCACTTATTATTACAACATGATACTTAATACAACACTCCATAATAACTTTTTACCTTGAAATTTTTCAAACACAAACACAAACCTGTGTTTTATGCTGTTGTTGTTGCTTCTTTGCTTGTCTGTTTGTCTTTCCTGTTTTTCTCTCTTCTCTCTTCTTTCCGTTATTCTTTTTTTCATTTAAATATACATATAGTTATAAGTTATATATATAGTTAATAAATATAACTAAATATACATATAGTTATATATATTAAATACACATATAGTTATATGCAGGTAATCCTGCATTCCTATTCAATACTACCGCTATATGCAAACCAGTTTTAATCTCCCTATATCTTTAGAAAGTGGACTACTCAATACTACTCTTATATAAAAACTAGTTTTAATCTACCTATATCTTTAGAAACTGGACTCCTCTAACAATAATAACAAGACAAACCCAGAGGATCTGAAATACTTTCCTCGCCCATAAGGGGGGTTTGAAATCACCTTCCCACCCTATTTTGTCAGTGTATCTGTATAATTGTTTTTGCCTTTGTAATATATAAATACTGGTCTTGGGAGTCATTCTGGTTTGGCTTAGCTTAGTGATCTCTTCAACTTTCTTTTACTCTTGAAGGTTTTTTTCTTTACTCTGCTGTAGTTTTGTACCATATATATCCTACCATTGGGGTCCACTCTGGCCAGGTATTGTTTTTTTTTCTTTCTTTCTTTTTTCCTTCTTCTTCCTTTTCAGTGGTGACTTCTGATTGCTCCAAAATCTTCCAGGAACAATTAACCTGGATAGTGGTTGATATATTCAGCTATACATCTCCTCAAACACTCCTCCCCAAAATAATTCAGAGGAGGAAAAACCAACAGAAGAAAAACCCAGAGACTGCAATGCCTGTCACAGAATTACTGGAAACAAACATAAATAATATGACAGAAATGGAATTCAGGGTAGCAATCGTCCAAGCAATGGCTAACTTGGAAAAGAATATTAGTCTCAAGATAGAAGCTCTAAAGACAGAAGTGAAAGACGAGGTTAGAAAGGCAATTAATGAGATGCAATCTAATTTAAATATGTTAACAGCTAGAGTAAGTGAAGATGAAGATCATATTAGTGATTGAGAAGACAGATGGATTAAGAAGGAGGAGCAAGAGCAGTCTTGGGACAAACAGCTAAAATCCCATGAAAATAGGATTAGGGAAATAAATGGTGCCATAAAATGCTCCAATAACAGAATTATTGGAATCCCCAAAAGAGTTGAGAGAGAACCCTAGAAGATATAGTTGAACAAATCATGGATGAAAATTTCTCTAATCTGGGGAATGAAACAAATGCTAATGTCCTAGAAGCAGAGAGGACACCCCCCAAGATCAATGAGGTCAGAAAAACCCCGAGGCACATAATTGTGAAATTCATGAATCATAAAAATCAAAGAATATGTCTTAAGGGCAGATAGGGGGAGGTGATACCTTACCTATAGAGGGAGGACCATCAGAATAACATAAGACCTATCTACAAAAACCTTGCAAGTCAGAAAGGGCTGGCAAGACATATTCAGGAAATAACATAAAAAAAAATGCAACCAAGGATAATGTACCCAGAAAGGTTGACTTTCAGAATGGAAGCAGAAATAAAGAGCTTCCAGGACCACCAAGGTCTAAAGGATTATGCAATCACCACTCCAGCATTACAAGAAATATTAAGAGGGGTACTATAAAAGATAAATGAATCCAAGAGTGATACAGAACAGAAATTTACAGAGGTAATCTATAGAAACATGAACTTCACAGGCAACATGATGTCAATAAAAACATATCTATCAATAATCACTCTCAATATGAATGGCCTAAATGCTCTGATAAAAAGGCACAGGTTTGGAGACAGGATAAAATGACAGGACCCATCCATATTCTGTTTACAAGAGACACATTTTGGATCTAAACACTGCCAGATTGAAAGTGAGGAGATGGAGGACCATCTTTCATGCCAATGGACCTCAAAAGACAGCCAGGGGAGCTATTCTCATATCAGAGGAATTGGATTTTAATCTAAAGACAGTAGTCAGAGACACAGAAGGACACTACATCATTCTCAAAGGGTCTATACACCAAGAAGATCTAAAAAGTGTAAATATTTACGCCCCCAACATGAAAGCATCCAACTATATAAGCCAACTATTAAGCAAAATAAAGAGTCATATTGATATGAATACATTAATTGTAGGAGATATTAACACTCCATTGTTAGCAATGGACATATCATCTAAACAAAATCAACAAA
The DNA here is from genome assembly GCA_004023965.1 of Spilogale gracilis. NCBI lineage: Eukaryota > Metazoa > Chordata > Mammalia > Carnivora > Mephitidae > Spilogale > Spilogale gracilis. The sequence continues at coordinate 55,489 of PITA01012172.1, forward strand.
GAAACAAGAGCTTCAAATGACACATTGGACCAAATGGACTCATAGATATATTCAGAACATTCCACCTTAAAACAGCAGAATACCCATTCTTCTCGAGTACACATGAAACTTTCTCCAGAATACACCACATACTAGGTCACAAATCAGGGCTCAACCGATACCAGAAGATTGAGATTATTCCCTGCATATTCTAAGACCACAATGCCTTGAAACTGGAACTCCACCACAACAAAAAGTTCAGAAGAAAATCAAACACGTGGAAGCTAAAGATGATCCTGCTCAAGAATCTGTGGATCAACCAGGAAATCAAAGAAGAACTGAAACACTTCATGGAAACCAATGAGAATGAAGATACATCAATCCAAAACCTATGGGATACAGCAAAGGCAGTCCTAAGGGGGAAATACATAACCATCCAAGCCTCACTCAAAAAATTTGAAAAATCCCAAATGCACCAACTATCATTACACCTTAAAGAACTGGAAAATCAACAACAAATTAAACCAACCCTCACACAATTCAGGAAATAATTAAGATTAGAGCAGAGTTCAATGAATTACAAACTAGAGATAGAGTAGAATATATCAATGAAACTAGAAGCTGGCTCTTTGAAAGAATTAAAAAGATCAATAAACCATTGGCCAAACTCATCTAAAGAAAAGGGAGAAGACCCTAATTAATAAAATTATGAATGAAAATGGAGAGATCATGACTAACACCAAGGAAATAGAAACAAACATCAGAAATTACTATCAACAATTATATGCCAATAAACTTAACAATCTAGAAGATATGGAAACATTCTTGAAAAACCTATAAACTTCCACGATTGAAACAGGTAGAAATTGACAACCTGAATAGACCTATGTCTAGTAACGAGATTGAAACATCAAACAGGAGAACTTCAGACCAATATCTCTGATGAATATGGATGCCAAGATTCTTAATAAGATCCTTGCTAACAGGATCCAACAATAAATTAAAAAAGATTATCCACCATGACCAGGTGGGATTTATCTCAGGGATGTAAGGGTGGTTCAACACTTTCAAATCAATCAACGTGATAGAACAAATGAATAACAGAAGAGAGAAGAACCACATGGTACTCTCAATTGATGCAGAAAAGGAATTTGACAAAATACAACATCTGATCCTGATTAAAACTCTTCAAAGTATAGTGATAGAGGGGACATTCCTCAACCTCATAAAATCTATTTTTGAAAAACCCATAGCGAATATCATTCTCAATGGGGAAAAACTGACAGCCTTCCCTCTGAGATCAGAAACAAGACAAGGATGCCGACTCTCACCACTAGTGTTCAACATAGTGTTAGTAACAGCAATCTAACAACAGAAAGAAATAAAACATATTCAACTTAGCAAAGAAGAAGTCAAACTCTCTCTCTTTGCCAATGACATGATACTCTATGTGGAAAACCCAAAAGACTCTACTCCCAAACTACTAGAACTATACAGAAATTCAGTAATGTGGCAGGATACAAAATCAATGCACAGAAATCAGTTGCATTCTTATACACTAACAATGAAAATATAGAAAGGGAAATCAGAGAATTGACTCCGTTTACTATAGCACCAAAAATCGTAATATACTTAGGAATAAACCTAACCAAAGTAGTTAAGGATCTGTACTGGAGGAACTACAGAACACTCATGAATGAAATTGAAAAAGACATAAAAAGATGGAGGAGCATTCCATGCTCATGGATCGGAAGAATAAACATTGTTAAAATGTCTATGCTGCCCAGAGCAATCAATACTATCTATAATTTCAATGCCATTCTGATTAAAATTGCATCAGCATTCTTTACAGTATTGAGACAAACAATCCTAATATTTATATGGAACCAAAATACCCGAATTGCTAAGGAATTGTTGAAGAAGAAAAACAAAGCTGAGGGCATCACGTTACCCAACTTCAGGCTTTATTATAAAGCTGTGATCACCAAGACAGCATGGTACTGGCACAAGAACAAATAGACCAATGGAACAAGAGTAGTGAGTCCAGTAATGGACCCACAAATCTGCTTAATCTGAAATGATAGGTCAGTGAGACAGTTACAGGTGTACACATTGTTTGATATTCTTTTGCACCAATCCACTTAAGTATACAACTACATTGTTACAACTAAAAAATTACAACATGAAATATAGCAGCCATTTTTCTCTTAAGAAGAGGAGCTTGTAGGGGCGCCTGGGTGGCTCAGTTGGTTGGGTGACTGCCTTCAGCTCAGGTCATGATCCTGGAGGCCTGGGATCGAGCCCCAGGTCGGGCTCCCTGCTCGGCAGGAGGCCTGCTTCTCCCTCTCTCACTCCCCCTGCTTGTGTTCCTTCTCTGGCTGTGTTTCTTGCTGTCAAATAAATAAAATCTTAAAAAAAAGAAGAGGAGCTTATAATTTACTTGGTCCCAGGTATCTTCTACCTCAGCGATACATCAAATTATTCAGTACCATCAGTCTGAATCATTTAGAAATTACTCACAAAGTAACTTACATTAAAAAGTTTTTATTTGTTACCACAGTTTGTTACATTTCTCTTCAATTTTAAAAGTCTGAAAGAAGAAAAGTAATAATGTGACAATGATAGTGAAATGTAACTTTAATTGAGATTGATGAGAACGTATTCACTGCAATATTTGCCTTTAATAATTTAATTTTTATTTTTTTAATTTTAATTTTTCAAACACAAAATCTATTTGGAAGTTAACTTAGTATTTATCCATAGTTACTTCTGCTGATGGTTGCTACTGTCCATAGACAAATAGATTCTACTATTTTCACTATGTTTCTTACTTTTTATTAGGAAATTCAAAGATTCAAGATATTATTGGCAGAATTACTAGCAAAATGGAATCGTGTACAAAATGGAATCGTGCATGGCTTGACTGTTTTTAATATACTTGAAAATAGTTTAAAGTTCCAAACCCTGCTAAAATATATTTGTACCATGTGTTTTCTTCAAGTAAAAGAGTAATATCTTTGAAAGTTCATGGCATACACAGAAATATCAGTAATGTGGTGATGGATGATATGTGTCCTAATTTTCAAAAGGAAGCAAGCAGATTTCATGTTCATTACCAAATTTTAGAATTAATTGATTAAACAGAGAGCAGTGATTACTAGAACCAATGTGGATTGACTTAGGAACTACAAACCCAACTTACACAATTTCTTTTTAAAAAATTATTTGATCACAGTAATAAGAACACTTAAAATGAGATCAATCCTCTTAAATTTTTAAGTGCACAAAACAATCTTGTCCACTATAGGTAAAATATTGGACAACAGATCTCTAAAACTTACTCATCTTGCCTAATTGATATTGTATTTCTATTGATTAATAATTCCCCATATCTCCCTTTTTATAGCCTCTGATAGTCATCAGCATGTCTAGAGTCTATGAATTTGACTGTATTAGATAACTCTTATAAATTGAATAATGCAATATTTGTCTTTCTGTAACTGGTTTATTTTACTTAGCATAATGACCTCAAGCTTCATCCATGTTGTTGCATATTGATTAATTTCCATTTTTATTAGGACAAATGATATTCTATTGTACATATATACCACATTTTCTTTATCCATTCATCTGTTGGTGTACATTTAAGTTGTTTCCACCTCTTGGCTACTGTGAATAGTGCTGCAATAAATATGACAGTAATAAATCCTGATTTCAATTATTTTTGAAAAATATTCAGAAGTGGGATTGATGTATCGAACTGTAGTTCTGGTTGTAAATTTCTGAGGAAACTGTGGCAGTTTTCATAGCAGCTAAACCATTTTACATTCCCAACAAGTGTATCACAATTCCAATTTCTCCATATTCTTGCCAGTACTTCCTGTCTTTTGATTATTTTGACAAATAGCCATCCTGACAGGCATGAAGTTTTACTAATGATTACTGATATTAAGCATTATTCCACATACTCATTGGCCATTTATATGTCTTTGGAGAAATGTCTATTTAACTTCTTTGTTCATTTTTTATTTAATTTTTTCCTTAGGTGATTAAAAAAAAAACTGTATCATATGTTTTGTTTCTTTGCTGTTGTGTTCTACGAGTTCCTTATATATTTTACTATGAACGTCTTATTAGATATATGGTGTGCAAATATTTTCTCCCATTCTGTAGGTTATCTTTTATTCTATTGATTGTTCCCCTTGTTGTTCAAAAGCTTTTTAGTTTGATGTAGTTCCTTTTGTTTATTTTTCCCTGTTTTTTGTGTCATATTCATGAAATCATTGTCAAGATAAATGTCATAAAACTTTACTTAGGTTTTTTAACTATTTTTTAAATTTATTCATTTGAGAGAAATACTGAGATAGAGAGAGCACAAATAGAGGGAGAGGCAGAGGGTGAAGGAGAAACAGACTCCCCACTGAGCTGGGAGCCCAACATGGGGTTCCATCCCAGGACCTAGAGATCATTATATGAGTTTAAGGCAGACACTTAACCATTTGAGCCACCCAGGTGCCCCTTCTCATGTTTTATCATAGGAGTTTAAAGCTTCAGGTCTTGTGTTTAAGTCTTTAATCCAATTTTATTCAATTTTTTTGTGTGTATATGGTGTAAGATAAGGTCCTAATTTCATTTTTATATGTGAATATCCAGTTTTCCCAACATCATTTGTTGAGGATACGATCCTTTTCACATTGTATATTTTTGGGACATAGATCATTTGACCAAAGATAGGTAGATTTATTTTTGGTCTGTTCATTGGCCTATGTGTCTGTCTTTATGTCAGTACCATACTGTTTTGTTTACTGTAGCTTTGTTATATATTTTGTAATCAGGAAGTGATATGCCTCCAGTATTGCTCTTCTTTCTCAAGATTGATTTGGCTATACATGGTCTTTTGTGGTTTCATATGAACTTTAGAATTATTTTTTCTATTTATGTAAAAAAATTGTGGTTTTGATAAAGATTGCATTGATTCTGCAGATTACTTTGGATAGTATGAACATTTACACCATATTATGTCTTCCAGTTGTTTCATCAGTGTGTTCTATTTTTTAGTATACAGGGCTTTCACTTCTTTAGTTAAGTTTATTATTAAGTATTTTATTATTTTTCATGCTATTTTAAATGGCATTTTCTTAATTTACTTTTCCAATTGCTTGTTAGTGTATGAAATGCAACTATTTTTTGTATGTTGATTTTGTATTATGAAACAACTAGATTTATTTGTTCTAACAATTTTTTAGAGATTTTAAGGTTTTCTTAAATGAGATTGTGTCACCTGCAAACATGGATAATCTTACCCCTTCCTTTATGATTTAGATGCCTTTTTATCTTTTTCTTTCCTAACTGCACTGGATAGTTTTTTCCGTATTATTTTGAAAACATGTGGCAGGAGTGAGCATCCTTTTCTTTTTTCTGATCTTACACAAAATATTTGTCTGAATTTGGCATCAGGGTAATTTTTATTTCATAAAATGAGTTAAGCATATTCCTTCTTCTTCAGTGTTTTGGAAGAGTTTGAAGAGGATTGACATGAATTCCTTTTCAAATGTTTGGGAGAATTTACCAGCGAAGACATTGGGTCTGGGTTTTTCTTTGTTTGGGGCACTTGATTACTAACTCATCTCCATGCTGGTTATAGGTTTGTTCAGACTTTCTATTTTTTCATGATTCAGACTTGGTAGGTTGTATGGTTCTGTGAATTTATTTATTTCTTCTAGATTATCCAACTTGTTTGCATATAATTGTTCATAGTAGTCTCTTATTATACTTTAATTTCCATGGAATCAGTTGTAATATTTGTTCTTTAATATCTTATTTTATTTAAATCATCTTATTGGGGCACCTGGGTGATTCAGTCAGTTAAGCATCTGTCTTTGGTTCAGGTCCTGATCTCAGGGTCCTGGGATGGAGCCCCATATCTATCTCCCTGCTGAGCAGAGTGTCTATTTCTCCCTCTCCCTCTGCTGTGTCCCACCACCACCCCCACCCCCTGCTCATGTTCTCTCTTTTTCTCAAATAAATAAAATCTTTAAAGACAAATAAATATCTCTTTTTTACTTAGTATAGCTAAAGTTTTTCAATTTTATCTTTTCAAAAAACAACTTTTAGTCTAGTTGATTTTTTTCTACTATGTTTCCATTCTCTATTTCATTAACTTCTTCTTTCATTTTTCTTATTTCCTTTCTTTGCTAAATTTGGGCTTAATTTGTTTTTATTTTTCAAGTTCCTTATAGTATAATGTTATATTGTCTATAAGGATTTTTTTCCAATGTAGATGTTTATTGTTATAAACGTCCTTCTTAACACTGTTCTGATTCATTCAATATGATTTAGTGTGTTTTGTTTCATTTAATTATCTTGAAATCATACTCTTTTTAATTTTTATTTGACTCACTGGTTGTTTACTTTCCAAATATTTGTGAATTTTTCAGTTTTCCACCCATTACTGATTTCTACTTTCATTTTATTGTGATCAAGAAAGATACTAACCATCATTTTAATTTTCTTGAATATGTTAAACCTTGTTTGATGCCCCTAACATGTGATTTATCTTGAATATATTCTGTGTGTGTTTCAGAAGAATGTGTAATCGGCTGTTGTTGGGTGGAATGATTTGTATATGTCTGTAAGCTCCATTTGTTCTATAATATTGTTTAAGTCTTCTATGTCCTTAATGACTTTCTGTCTAGATGTTCTTTCCACTATTGAGAGTAGTGTATTGAATTTTCCTACTGGTTGTGTTGTTGTCCACGATTTCCTTTAGTTGTGTCAATATTTGCTTTACATATTTAAGTGTTCTGATGTGGGGTGCATGTATATTTCTTTTTTGTTTTATTTTTATTTTATTTTATTATTTATTTATTTGTTTATTTATTTATTTATGTATTTTTACTGTTAATAAAACTTTTTTTTCCCAGTGTTCCAAGATTCATTCCCCATTCACCACACCCAGTGCTCCACGCTTTAGGGGTCCCCAGTACCCACCACCAGGCTCTCCCATCCCTCTACCCCCCTCCCTCCACGTTCCTCAGTTTGTTTTTGCATCCAAAGTCTCTGTTGTTTCTTTACCTCCCTAGATTACCCTAGTTCCCATTTACTTTCCTTCTCCCACTGTCTTCCAGGTTACCCCTCATGCACCACAAGTAAGTGAAATCATGTGATACTTAACTTTCTCTTCTTGGCTTATTTCACTCAGCATAATCTCTTCCAGTCCAGTCCATGTTGCTACAAAAGTTGGATATTCATCCATTCTAATGGAGGCATAGTATTCCATTGTATATATGTACCATATCTTCTTTTATCCATTCATCTATTGGTTGGCATCTTGGCTCTTTCCACAGTTTAGTGATTGTGGCCATTGCTGCGATGAACATTGGGGTACATATGGCCCTTCTTTTCTCTACATCTGTATCTTTGGGGTAAATGCCCAGTAGTGCAATTGCAGGGTCAAAGGGTAGCTCTATCTTTAATTTTTTAAGGAATCTCCACACTGTTTTCCAAAGCGGCTGCACCAGTTTACATTCCCACCAAGAGTGTAAGAGGGTTCCCCATTCTCCGCAGCCTCTCGACACTTGTTGTTTTCTGTCTTGTTAATTTTGGCCATTCTGGCTGGTGTAAGGTGGTATCTCAGTGTGGTTTTGATTTGAATTTCCCTGATACCTAGTGATACTAAACATTTTTCATGTGTCTGTTAGCCATTTGTATATCTTCTACGGAGTAGTGCCTCTTCATGTCTCTTGCCCATTTTTTGATGTGTTCATCTTCTTTTTGGGTGTTGAGTTTGAGTAGTTCTTTATAGATCTTGGATACCAGCCCTTTGTCTGTAGTGTCATTTGCAAATATCTTCTCCCATTCTGTGGGTTGCCTCTTTGTTTTGTTGACTGTTTCCTTTGCTGTACAGAAGCTTTTTATTTT
>PITA01012173.1:0-31570 GCA_004023965.1 Spilogale gracilis
TTGCTAGGATGATAAATGGAATTAAATTTATTGGACATCTAGGTCTTTTCCAAATAGAATAAAATGCTAAGTCATTAATTACTGGACATAGGTTTGTGCTTTTGACTTCTTATTGCAAAGAAACTAAAGATACTTAAATGTCTTGGTCAGCATGTTTATGCTTAAATAATTCATAAATTTGCCATCTAAAGAATTCTGGTGTAATAGTTCACAATCGGTTACTCCTTAGTCTTCACTGGAGATTAAGGTTTCTAAAGTATGCAAAATTCTGCCAACTGTAACTAAGACTGATGGAAATAAGGGAAACAACTCTGTATGTGGAAAAGTAGGAGATTAGTAAGAAAGATAAGGAATGGGAATGCATTTTTGTTGGAGGTAGAAGAAGGTGATTTCATCCTAAATGAGATGGTTGTTTGAAAAGAAATGGCATGAAACAAAATCTGAATGCAAAGGAAAGTTGTAGAAGTTTATGGAGGGAAAACTATGGAATGGAATTTTAGATGTGGCCAGCACAGACCAAGATGGAAATGAATGGCTTTTAAAGAATAAGATTGAAAGTCTGCTTTCCCTCTGGTCAAAAAGATAAAATTATTCTTCAATTGTTTGTCTGCTCTTGATAAGAAAATGCTAGTAGTTGTTTTCTCTCCACCTGCCCAGGAAAACTAGTTTCTATGTCTATCCTTTATTAGGGTCTAAAATCCCTAACCCCATTTAGGCATGTCCTTTAAAACCTGCTAAGGTTTTAACAAACTTCCCCAAGATTAAATCATGAACAAAATCTTGTACACTAATTAGGCTTGCTTGTTTGGTATGTTACCTTCTGGTTCTGGCTATTGAGGTGTTAGAGTCACAGAATAACTGAGTTTCTTTATCAATCGTATCATAATGAATTCTCACATCAGATCATTAACAATGTCCCTTTCTGAATTTTTTTGTCATTTATAATTGTTCTTACTGTCTTGCAAAATGAGTTTCATCTTCAAGGAGATTCACATAAAGGACTTTTAGGACAATACAGGTATTCAGTAGCTTTAAGATCATAAAACTGAAATGGGTAAGATTTTCCAGAACTAACTAAAGGCTGCATTCAAACTAAACAAGAACAAATAACATGGGACTACATGAACTAAAAGAACAATTATAGTTTTGTGGCTCTTGTTTGAAACATTGCCAGTTCTCTAATGTTTGCTCTTCCAGACCAAAAAACTTTTCCTTAAGATATCTGTGACTTACAGAAATGTAAAAATATTCATTTGTAAACAAATCAAAGCATTCAACCTTTCTCTCTATCTGAGCCCTCTGAAATTCAAAAGATCTCCACAAGTATTCTTTCTTATATGGTAATCATAGTTATTTGCGTAAGTTCAGTAAAAATCTGTTCTCCTTTTAACAGGACATCATTGGAAAATGTTGGTTATTTTACTAAGGCCTTGACTGGAATGTCATATTTGAGAGAGAAATGCCTAAACTTAGACCAAACAGCTTTAAGGAACTAAGGTCGACTTTATGAAACATGGAGCCATAAAGCCCCTTGGAACTGTCAGCCTGATACCTTGCTTACAGTTTCCAGTAGCCTCACCAGGTGAGTAAAAAATGTCACTTGCTGGCAGGTGAAGGAACCTCAAGATATACTGGGAGCCTCATGCAGAGAAAGCCACCCAAATCTACAGGTATTGCAGGCATATCTGATAGCAAGTATTTGGCTTGGCTTCTGGCCTGGAGAGGCTACTAAAAGCTCAACCTAAAGATTCCTTATAAAAAGTTCTGGCAAAACAGATTCTAAAAGATCTATATGATCAATCACTGTTCTTGCTGAGCTTATGTAAATGATTAGGCCAAGTTTGTTTAAAACCGGACTTGTTTTTCAAATAAATTAGTCCTGACTTGGCTATCTTTGGAAATGAGGGCTATTTTAGAGAGAAAAGTTGTTTAAATAACACACCTTTATGGATGTTAAATTCTAAATCTGATTGTCTTTAAATATTTGTTATTTACCTAAGTTAGACAACTTGAGGTAAACTTCAGAGAAATTATCACAGTAACTCATATATAAACAATCTTCTTGCTTGTTAGTCTGTGGGGATAATAACAGGATTCCATGGCACATGATTAAACAACTGGAAAATAGGACTGATTCCCCAACAACTGTATAACTTAACTATCACCTTGACCAATTCTGTGTGACTGGGGTAATGAAATTCCCTAAAAGACAGAAACATAACTCATTCCACAGATTAACTATAGACTTGTGGAGATAATGGATGACCCCACTTTCTTTATAATTGGATTGGATGATGCATGCAGGACTCGTCTTATCTGTTGACAAGTTTTCTCCCACTTTCCAGTGATCCTTTGTAATTAGGATATTGTTAAGGCCAGACCACTCAAAAAGGGCTTCTTAAAAGTTTCATCCCTTAGTCATATTTATCCAAAAAGCCACCTCTACTGAGGTACAATTGCAAACCAAGGCTTTAGCTAAGCATAGAACAGCCCTCCTGGTAAAAGGAGCCTTAAAGCTCACTATGGGAGAGTTCCTGACTGCAATGACTTCATATCAGGTCCAGAGTGTCTTAGAAGCCAGAGGCCCTTAATAGATCATGGGAGGCAGACTATTAAATACCAGGCATTATTAAAGTAATACCTAAATCCTGTCAAACTTTAAACCCAGCCTGGACCTGAACAGTGTACTTCTATAGAGCATAACTGTTGGAAGTCATGGATCCTGTTTATTCTAGTCAACTAGATTTAAGAAATTCCCATAGCTATAATTAACCTCAAAGGCTCTATGGCAGGCTACTCCCCACGCCACCCCACCCCTGTGATAAGCAGGCTTAGAGGAGACCTTGAAGAGATTGGGGACTTAAAAGTGTCCCAACTCCTCCAAGCCCTGGGAAAAACTCTAAGGCATGTCTCATGAGAAGTTATAGAAAGGACCCGCTCAGACCACAGTGAACAGGACCCTACACTGCTGTTCTAACCACCTCTATTGCCCTCAAGGTCTCAGGGATCACCCCATGGATCCACCACTCCAGAGCAAAGAAGATTTTCCAATCAGACAAGGAATCACACCAGTGGAAAGCCCAACCAGACCCTACAGACCTGCTCTGGCTCCACCTTCACTGAGATCCCATGGACTGATGGCATCTGTTCACCATGGTCCCCGGCTTTCATCGGCGCAATATCCCTCACCTCAGGAGTCAGATTATGCTCCTGTCCCTTCTGATTGGACTTTCTTTCAGAAACTTGTTATTGTTATGACTTACTGGGCAACCTCAGAAATCTTACAATGGATTCCTAAAGTCATAAAAAAACACTGTTACCAGGTGAGCCACCACCCAGGTATTAGCCTTGTCCTGCCATCGCCCTATAGTAGATGATAATGATACCCTCTAAACTAAGTGTTTAAAGGGGCATCAAAGGGGGGAATGATAAGGGAAAAACTGTACTCTAAGATGGCCGACCAAACCAGCAAGGGAATTCCATTCCCTGTAACAAAGCCCTTCAGGGTTCTTCTTCCCTACCCTGTTTCCTGCATGTGCCAAAATACCAAATATGCAGAAGGTCTCAGGACTCAGGCCTTTGGAGAACAGTCTCCTCTGAGCCCGCCGGTGTTAAATAAATCTCCGATCCTAAAAAAAAAAGGGAGGAAAAAGAGCTGAGCAGTCAGCACTGGGGGAACTGAGAGAGCTAAAAGCTTTGTTTGGCAATGGATTTTGTGTAAAGCAGACAGTATTCTTCTGACTATTAAGAACTTAAGTCCCTCTTTAAATTTTTTTTTCAGAGATTGCCATAATTATCTTAATTTCTTTCAACAAATTGCATGTGCACTTATTTTTGTTTCTTATTTTTATGTTTTGCTTCACTGTTGTTCATATCAATGCAAATCTGTGCTCAGAATGAAACAACATGAGCCAACATAACTTACTGGAAATATCAAGCTTAGGACTCAAACAAACCTTAAATCAAATCTCTAGTCCTTCACTTAGTAGCTAAATTTTATTTTTGAAACAACAATATGTGCCTATGCTAACTGACGTGCTTACACTAGTATGTGTTCAAGATACTGCTTCTAGTGGACTGGTTTATCTCTTATAATCTGGTTAAGTGATAGCTATGATCATCAGCCTAAGATTATTTTGGCAACAAAATAAGTAAACACAGTTAATTGCTTCTTTAAATTCCTTATGGATAGATTCCTTATAAATTCCCTAATGTCCCTATGGTTGCATATATTAAAGAGGATATCTACTACTGTCTAAAGTATATACCAAATATCAGCTTCTAGGGATGCCTGCATGGTTCAGTTGGTTAAGAAGCAGTCTTCAGCTCAGGTCATGATCCCAGGTCCTGGGATGGAGCCCCACATCGGGCGCCATGCTCAGTGGGGGCCTGCTTCTCCCTCTCTCTGATTGTGCTCTCTCTCTCTTGCGCTCTCTCTGTCAAATAAATAAATAAAATCTTTTACAAATGTCAGCTTCTATATTATAATTTTTATTATTTCTTCCACTCTGGTAGACTGAGTACCAAATATAAAGTCGAGACAAGTGCAGCTGAGACATGTCAGGAAGGAAGCTTATAACAAGATCCTGCTTCCCAGTTAAGACTGCAAAAGCACCACAGTGGCTGATGTTGCTGTCTATCTTATCCATTGATGTTTTCTCAGAGCTTTGTGTGTAATAAGTGCTCAATGAATTCAATACTTTATTAATAAAAGAAAACAATATTCTATGTCTAATGCCAGTTGTATTTATGGTGCCCAATGGCCTTATTAAGGGGTCCAGCTTCAGAGTAAAGGTGGGAAGACCCACCTGTCAAGAAGTCAAGAGTTGGAAGAGCTTGGAAGGATTCGGAAATAAATTATGTTCTTGCTGGAAGATATTATAGATAGTTGATTCATTTGTTTTACAAATATCCTTTGGCCACTTTCTATGTTCAAATATTTTAACAGATGTTGTGAAGTATATGAGACATGATTTCAACTGTCAAGAATCTTCAATAGAGAAAATACTCACAAACCAATAACTGCCATATAACGCTAGATGTGGGAAGTGCATGTGTAACACAGACAAAATTATACACAAGTTCAGAGAAAGGAAAGATCACTTTAGACCATGGATTGGCTAACTAAGGCCCATTAGCCAAATTTGCCAACCTGTTTTTGTCAAGGTCCATGAGCTAAAGATAGTTTTCACATTTTGATAAAACAAAGAATAAATACACTATATGTGACCTACAAAGCTTCATTTTACTATCTGTTCCTTTATATAAAGTTTGGGGACACCTGTTTACAATGAACAAAGAAGAATAAACAAAGACAGCTTCACAGAAGGCACATTTGATCTGGGCCTTTAACTCATGGACAGGGATAAGACCAGGAAAGGGCACTTGGAATAGAGAGAATGACTTGAGTAAAAGCCTGGGGCAGTGAACTCCAAAGCACATCTAGAGAATGATGGTGATGCACCTTTGGTGGGACAATGAGGTTTATGAAGGCAGAAGTGGAAGAGTCTAGAATGACCTCTGGGGTGGGTGAGCTAAGGAAGTTCACTATGCAGTAACCAAGGACATCACACTCCATATATCATGGAGTTTTTGCAATAGCCTGTCTTCAAGGGCTCTAATGATAAGAGTGAAGATGATTTTTTACAATAGAGCACTATAGTAATGAGATTTTTATGACAATTAGCCAGAAACAAATCCCATGCTTCATTCTGGCCACCAAATAACTTATGATGGTGATATGTATTCTCCAAACTTTAGCCTAGGTCAAACTGAGACTCCCAAATGGGTGCCTAAAGACACCTTGCTTTATTACATCTCATCTCCTCCATCATCTACCTCCCAGAAAATGTGATTTAAAATGGGACTTCAGACAGACCCAACAGTGTAGCTTTGTTTCACATGACACTATGTTATTAACGCATGACACTATATTATTAATAATATTCACCAACAAGTCCCAGACCCACTATTTCACCCTCATTTAGTGGCAATCTCCTGCAATCAAATAATTGTGCTTGTCTGTCTGGCCCCAGCACAAGATGCACTTACACAGGCTGTTCTGTTGGTCAGTTCCATTTGCTGACAGCTCAGCAGGGAGGATTTGATTTATTCAATGCATAAAGCTGCTACATACAAGTGGAACCCTGGCTAGGGAAGGGGGAAAAAGAACTGAGAAATGCAACAACAACAACAAAAAGACGTGCAAAGATGGAATGAAATGGAAGACTGACTGGAAAATCTTCATTTGCAAAAAGGTGCCAGGGCTACCCCAATTTCCAGGTCCCCTGAAATCCTGAGTGCCTCAATTTTCCTTCCTCACTGACTCAGAGCAGAGCCTTTATTCACAAATACATGCCTCCTACATGCTGTCATTCTGGTCAAACATATTTCAGTTTTCTGGCCCTCTACCCCTACTCAAGATTAAATAAGGACAACAGTATTTGTAATTAAAAAGCAAAGTAAAACAGATACAGTAAGGAAAAAATGAAATAACTTGAGAAAGGGGGAGCGAAAAATCACAGGAGAAATAGCTATAAGTTATTTTATAATAGCCACAGGGCAGGGTGGGCTCAGCTGACTAGGTACAGATGATGCTGACTGGAGCAGAGCAGCTGGACATTGGGCCCTCCCTTCTGGCTTCGTGGCATTCCCACTTCCCTGCTGCCCTAGGTTTTCATAAGATTCCTACCTGGACCTGTCCTTGGTCCCTCTTGCTTGAAATCTCTTTTCTTCCTTCCTTTTTGTACCCTATTAAAGTTTTCCTTTTAGTAATTATAATCACAAAAGGATCTCTTAAAACACTTCACAGAGGAGCTATTGACCACAGTTCAGTGTGATCATCTACCAAGAATATGCATATCCAAACAGGGACAACAGGATGAATTCCCAATGGTAGATTATCAGGTCATGATGGGGATGGGATCACTGGAGAAAAGGAGGGAAGGAACAGGATAAGCAGAGGTGGAATGAAGAAGGAAAGGAAAAAAATATTTATTGAGTGCCATTTAGTTTTACATATAGCACTATGTGAGCACCTGCCCAGACAAGGCTCCCTAGACTAAACAACTGCTAATCAGAAACTTTGACTCCATTAATCCAGAACTAAGATAATTCCTAAAAACAATGGTCAGGAAATACAGGGAAAGGCAATTCTGTGACCTCTCATCTCTCATCTTATGACCCTAACATTGTACATATCTGGAAAATGGACAGTAAGGGTAGGCAGGTACTGGACTCTGCCAGAGTTTTAGAAGTCAGCCAACCACTCTGAGGCCTTGTGTTCTCATTAATAAAGCAAAGCTGTTGGAAGAAAAAATGGTCTCTATACTTTCTTCTCATTCTTAAGTTATATAATTTATTAATATTATGCTATCTAAATATTAAAATTATTGAATTAAAGTATTAATATTAACTATATGATTATGTGATTTAATGAATTTTGTCAAATTTCCCCCTCTATAAGATTATTCCTAGAGCAGATAAGTATGCTTTTATTTATTCTATCTTAAAAAAAATCTGTTCTTATATTGCTTCTCCCTCTGGGTACTGTCCTATTTCTCAAATTCTTTTCTCAGCAAAATTCTTTGAATGAGATGTCTTATAATCCACTCTTTCTCCTCCCATCCACTCCGTCAAACTTCTGTTCCCATCACACAACAGAAACTCTTCATATAAATGTCACCAGTGATGTCTAATAGCCAATTCTCAGTTGTTCTATTTGACTGTTAGCAGCATTTTACACAGTTTGAACATTTTGTTCACTTGGCTTCTAGGATACCACACTCACCTTGTTTCCAGTTACACCTTTTTGGTCTTATTTTCTGGTTCTTCCTTATCTCCCTGAATGCAAAATATGGAAGATTCCATGAGACAGCCCTTATTCCTCTTCCTTCTCTCTCCATTCAGGCAATGGATGATTTCATCTGTTCCACGGCTTTGAAAACTATCTCTGGGCTGATGACTCCCAGACATCTCTCTTGACATCAGACTTGTACCAAATGCTATGTGAAACATTCTTTGCATAACTAGTTAAGTTCAAATTCAACATGATGAAAGTTCCCCACCTTGTTCTTCCTGAAGTCTTTCCAGTCCCATTAAGTGGGAACTCCGTGCTTCCAGGTGCTCAAACCTGCAGTTTTGGCATCACTTTTGAATCCTTTCTTTTTCTCACACACTACATTTCATTCATCAGCAAATTCTATCAGCTCTTTCTTCAACACATAAGCAGGAGTCCAGCCCTTCTTTCCATTTCCACTGTTACCATCAACTCCTAGTTGAATTATTGCAGTAGTTTCTTATAATAGTCACCATCCACACTAGAAACAGATGCAAACTATAACCAAATGGAGTAACTTAAGAGAATTTAATAAAGGGACGGTTTACAAAGGTATGCAAAAGATGAAGAGACATTCACAAATGTACACACAATGTCTGGCACATAATTTTTAGGGGAAAAAACAACTCTTATTTGCATGGCATTGTATTTCCAAGCGTGGAATCTTATGGCATGATGCTCTCCATACTTCCAATCATGACCAATTAATGGGCTGTGAATTTAATGGGTTTCCTAGCACGTTTTTTAAGAAATAGAAATGACCAGCATATGTCTCATGAAGGATAAGTATTGTCTCAAAAACACTCATTTCAGTTAAATTCAATTTAAATACACATAAAATTCAAACTTCAAATATGACCCAAGACCCAGAATGCCTCTTCTCCTTCTATTCTGGAGCTACTGAAGCCTTGGCTATCTATCTCTCTCCTCACATATCTCTGGCCACTACTGCCTTGAACTGCTTTATTCAAAGCTACAGTTCTGCTAGCAAAACTCCTTTGGTTCAAATGAAATTCAAACTAGGAGGTACTGCCCTTGCTTAGGTACCCTGACTGGTTAGCTACACTGGAACACAGATTATTGCAGATATATGGAGTTGTTCAAATTCTTGAACTTTATGATTCAAAAAGACTCACAATTTTATAGGATGGAAGAAAATTTCCAATGCAGATATTCATTTGAAACAGGTTTTCAAACCCCATACTGTTTGTGTCACTGTTTTGGCTTAGGAATATGAAGGAGAAATTCTAGCTACAGGTAGTAAAGATCAAACTGTCTTCTTCTTTGAGGTAGAAAGAATTGCAAGCCAGTCAGTTATATAATATGGATCTGTTTGCCAGTTAACACGCTCTTCAATCTCCCATCTTGGAAGTACTTTACTGATTATTTGTGAGAATGGCTATGATATTGAAACTCTATTATCAACCACAAAGGAGGAAAAGGCGGACACATGGGTGATTCTGTCAGTTAAGCATCTGCCTTTAGTTCAGGTCATGATCCCAGATTCTTGGGATCAAGTCCCATGTTGCACTCCCTCCCCAGTGGGGAGTCTGCTTTTCCCTCTCCCTCCCCAACCCCCTGCTCATGCTCTCTCTCACTTGCTCAGACTTGCTCTCTCTCTCTTTCTCTCAAATCCATAAATAAAATCTTAAAAAAAAAAAGAGGAAGATGATGATAGAGTTTCCTATGAAATCAAAGATATGTGCATAAAATGTTTCCATTTCTCAAATGTCAAATCTAAGATTCTGAGATTAATAGACATATAAAAGAGGAAGAAATAAAAGGAGTCAAAGGAGAAGGAAAGGAGGAAGAGGCTAGCAGCACAGATGGGAGAAGATGGTGAAAAGGAATTCCAGGGTGAAGAGGAAGAACAGGAGCCATTACCAGAAACCTTTATTCCAATAATTCTTAGTCACATCCTCTGTGGATTTTACTCTGAGCTAAGGAAGTTCTGGGTTTCTTTGGGTGGCTGTGATTCTGTAACATTGTGAGTTCCCCCATATGACAAAAGCACTCATATCACAGAAAAGAAGGATGAACCTTCTGATTTCTACTTGAAGATACAGGGAATAATACCATCCAAACTATCACTTTCAGCAATAACCAAGACTGATGTTTTCTGGATGCAAAATGGAGAAATTTGAGTCTTACCATCCTAAGCCAGAATAATCTTTCATTGATGGATATGGCAGACTACTGGCACTTCAATGTGCATGCCAATAGTTATGTATGGATTAAAGGCATCTATCCTAGCTTTGAAGACCATTTCTTGGTGACTGCTGGAACAGGTATTAACATTTAATTTTCACTACTTTTTTCTGAATTTGGGCTAAACAAAGCCATCAAAGCCAAAGTGCTGTCTCCCAGGTTGGAAACCGAAACAGAGCCAATTCCAAAAGACATGGAAGATCCCAAAGCCCACAGTATTGAGAAAGCCAGAAGAGAAAGAGAGCATGACAAGCTAATTAAAGAAGTGGAAGAATAAAGGTTGGTAAGAGAGAAAAACTCAAAACATTAAGGAATAAATTCTGGAAACTTCTAGAAATGAAGAATTACCAAAGAATATTCAGTTTAAATGAACATATTTTAATCTAGATTTTAAAATTCATGCTGAGATTGGCAGAAAAACAGCTTATAAAATTCAACAAGTAGAAAAGGAATTAGCTTGGGGAAAAAAAGAAATATCAACTTAGCCTCATGAAATTACAGTAATAATTTCATGATTCATTGGAAAGTGATACTGTTGTGGTTCATGCCATCCAAAATGATTACAAGATATACTCCCATAAGCTTGTGAGGCCCTCTATGTACTCCAAATCCAAATGAGCAAGGCAATCAGAGAGAAGAATAAGCAATTTGGAGAGGATTAAAAAAGAAGGGAGTTGTAAGAAAAGATACTAAGAAAGATGCAGGTAGGAGTATTAGTATGCCAGAAGAATCAATTGTAGAAAAAGGTAACAAATTTCTACCTAAAACCCTAAGAGAAATTATGGTGGAAAATCAAATTAAGAAAAGGTAGAAACATATTAAAAGCTGAAAGGGGTCCAACTTAAGATTCAGCAGTGAAAAAAAAGAATGGAAGGGACTATACAAGAGTAAACCTGATGATGATTATGAAGATCCAAAAGACACTGAAGCCATCAAAAAGACCCAGTTGTATATGGAAGAGTTCAATCTGAAGACAGCCTTAGACTATAAGATACCTCAGCATATGAGAATAAATGCCATCAAGAAGAAAGAGAAACTGGGACATCTAGACCCCGTGGCCCTCAAAGAAAATGCACATGAACCGGTGAATCCTTTCTCTCCAAGACCTCACAGTGGCTGTCATCAAGGAAATATCTGTAGTACCTGGCACAAGAACTAAAGAGCCTTCAGTTGATTCTTCACCTATCCAAGCATATCCCTATTCCCCACATACCCCAGATATACCCAGGAGAAGTTCCAGAAAAGAGATTTCAGCATGATGATGAAACTCTCCTAGTTTTAAAAACAAAAGATGAAAAGGCAGGGTCTTGCAGGCTCAAATGGAGGATTCCTCATATTCTCTTCTGGAAAGGACAGAGATCTGATGACACGAGAGTCATTGTCTAGATCATCAAAGGCATCACTACTAAGCCTAGATACTCCAAAGTTAATGGAATTTGAAAAAGCAGATCCAATTGATGTGAAGCTGTAGACCGCAAAAGGATGAGATTAAACACTTGTACATGCAATAGTATCTGGCCTACAGGGTCAAAGAACTATTGCTTTTGATGCAGAACTCTAGTTCCCAAGGCATCAGAAACTAAAACTAGGTACTCAGATGAGATGATCTAACCTGCGCCATGTCACATTATTTCAAGGAATGCTAGGGGCATCTGGGTGGCTCAGTCTAACAGCTGCCTTTGGCTCAGAGCATGATCCTGGAGACCCCGGATCAAGCCCTGCATCGGGCTCCCTGCTCAGCGGAAAGCCTGCTTCTTCCTCTCTCACTCCCCCTCTATATCTGTGTTTCTCTCTGTCAAATAAATAAATAGAATCTTTTTTTAAAAAAAAAAGGAAGAAATGCTTCTCCTCAAGAATTTTGAGAAACAGGAGAACATACTTCAAGAGTACGTTAATTCATTAGGTAGAGAGGAACCAGATATGCAAGGTAAAATAAATGAAACTCTTAAAGAGATGGAAGAGAAAAAGAATGAAATTGCCAAGCTCCAGGACCAAGAAAAGGCACTCTATATGGGCTTCCAAGTTGCCATTGGAGAAAACAATAAATTTGCTAATTTCCTCATGAAGGTCTTAAAGAGTATTAAGTGGATGGAGAACAAAAAGGTGAAGGAGATGCTGATGACATTGAGGACAGTGACTAATCAAGTGAAGAAGAGTCTGGCTGGGATAGTGATAAGGATGAATATGAATCTCACGATGAGGTTTTTGATGATTCTATTTGCCCAACAAATTGTGATATGGGTCTTTCTGACCTGGCCCTTCAACTCTGAGAGAAAAGGATGGACACTGAGGAGGTCTTAGCTGAAGAAAAGAAAATTATCAATAACTTCAAAAAGGAATATGACACTATCCAAAAAAGTAAAAATTGTGGCAACTAACCTGAATGCAGCAAAGAAGGCCCTAGAGGTTTACCAATGAGAGATTCAGCAGTAGCTGAACAAACTGCTGGTTGTGATTCCACTCAAGCTCCACTGGATAGAGTATATGGTATTTGGAGAAATACCTAATGATCTTTCTGGAACCTTGGTCTTTTCTAACCATTCCTTGAGATGGTTGCAAGAGCAAATCCCACAACTCCACGAGGAAAACTTCAAGCAATAAAAAACTTAACAAAGAATGTTAGAAGAGGTGTAAACAGCTTATCTGAGAAGAGAGAGATGGTAAAAAGGATAAGCAAAATGGAAGAAACAGTTCATCAACTAATGATCAGCAAGTTTGGCTGTGGGATACACCCAGAAACCCTTCAGACAGTTTCTGTGAATACAATACTTGAAGAGCTAAAGATCAAGAAACTTTGAAAGGAATTACTGAATGCGAAGGAAGATGTGGTGGAAAAGCTTGCTCAAGTACAATGGGAGCTGATGACAAAGACAAAGGAATACACCAAAAACTTCATCAGATGAATGATTAATGTATCCAAAAGAGGAAACATAATTATTGGTTGAATATACTCCAAAACCAGCAGGGTAATGGCTTCCAGGGCACAAAGAAAGCAGATATTGTGGCAAGAGAGGTCATAGAACTGATCTAAGAAAGAAAAAAGGAAGAGGTTGTTCTTTTGCATCAGAAAGGTGGTCTTACCCTCTCACCCATTCTGCCTCTCCAAGAGAATAAGATGAAGCCATGCATGGGCCTTTAAGTTTGCCTTTTTTCTCAAATCCATCCAACATTTCTGACATATAACTTTTCAGAAGTTCTGTTTCCTTGCTATGTGCAACAATCCTATTATTTTAAGTGAACTTACCTAAAAGTCTAAGACCAGATCTAGTCATATAGTTTTAATAATTTTTCTCCAATATGGTTATCTTAGAACTGACTGTAGGGGTGCCTTGGTGGCTCAGTCAGTAAGTATCTGCCTTTGGCTCAGGTCATGATCCCAGTTTCCTAGGATCCAGCCCTGCATCAGGCCCCTGTTGAGCAAAAAGCCTGCTTCTTCTCTCCCACTCTCCCTGCTTGTATATTCTCTCTCTCTCTCTCTCTCTCTCTCTCTCTCTCTCCAATAAATAAAAAATAATAAAATAAAATAAAATAAAACATTCAGATAAATAAAATAAGATAAAATAAAAAGAACTGACTGTAGCACCCAACATCTATTTCCAATTGAACTTAATCATTTTAGATCCATTTGGAACTTACCGGATTGAATATGGAGTTTTAGAAGGTTGTATTTCAAACTGTAAGAAAGCATCTGTAACATATCATGTTTTAATAATTTGTCTCTTGGTTATCTCAATGTTTAACCATTGGCAAAACAAACTATCATTTAGCAATCTGTGAGAAAACTTGGCTTTTTTTAATCCTTGAAAAAGAAACTCTGATGTTGAGTATCCGAGAGGACAAAAAAGAAAAGCACAATCCCAAGGGAGAAGAAGTGAAAGAAAACTTGGATAAAGTAGCCATCAAAAGAGAAAGGGACAAACCAGGCATGTAGCCTAGGCAGCCCTAATTCTTTAGAGTTGGTAATTTGTGGCTGAAGATGGATTTAAGGCCATCAGAGAAACATATTGTATACCTACAAAACAAAGCAGCAGAAGTCATTATTTGTGATAAATAAATGACACAGAGGAATATACTTCCTTTTTTTCAAGATTTTATTTGTTTATTTGACAGAGAGAGAAAGCACAAGCAAGGGGAGCAGCAGGCAGAGGGAGAGGGAGAAGCAGGCTCCCCCAGGACCCTGGGATCATGACCTGGGCCGAACGCAGATGTTTAAATGACTAAGCCACCCAGGGGCCCAGAGGAATATATTTCCTTGGTATCTACTGGGTTGACAGAATAACCTCATCTCCCTGGAGCCTAGAAATTGAAAGAATAATGAGACTCTCTAGAATTGTGGGGCCAGGTTAGAGAATTTTGACCTGAGAAGGGAAGGGCTAAATTAAAAAACACAGGGTTGAGAAGAGAAGCTAAAGTAAAAATAATATGCTCTCTGAGAAGTTATGTTATTTAGATACTGTATGCTTTACATATATTATCGAACTTCATTCTTAAGAGAACGCAATGAAGTACTAGTATTATGTTGACTTTACAGAGGAGAAAACAAATTATGTAACTATTCTTTTATTGAACATTTATTCCATTTTTTCTATACTGAATTAAACATTCATTTCATATTCTTAAAAAGAAAAGAAAAGCACAAGCTATTCTGCCAACAATATCCTAGAACAAGAAATGCAAATCAGAATTCTGACACTGTTAAATTTGCAGAGCAGTTATTTGAGGGCTCAGGATGCAAGACATGCAGACAGACAGAGCAATTTGCTTTGGACTGGCAGAAAGCAGAAGACTACCTAGTTTCCTGAATCACCTCTGGTTTCAAAAAACTCCTCAGCTCTGAATGGAGCAGAGGAGTATGTTTTAACAAAATGGTCAACAAGCAGGCTCTTTTCTGAAGTTGTTTTCAGCTCTGCTAGTGTTCTAAGTATTCCCATAATTTCCCATGTCCTATCTTATTTTCTTTCAGGTTCTAGTCAAGTCATTCATTGTTTTCATTTTTTTTTACTCATTTTTTTTAAAGATTACTTATTTATTTGACAGAGAGAGAGCAAGCGAGCACAAGCAGGGGGAGTAGCAGGGGAGAGGGAGAGGCAGGCTCCCTGCTCAGGGAGGGGCTGGATCCCAGGATCCCAGGACGCCACCCAGGCACCCTTCATTTGCTTTTTAAAATATAGGTCTAGAAGTAATGATAGTTAAATCACTCTGAGAGATCTTCTCTAACAATCACTTTTGATTGTGCATAACATTTTAAACTAATTTGAGAGTGTCTTTTTCATTTCAGGGTAAGTGGTCATGGGAATTCATGGCTATACCCACCTAAGAAAGATTTCACTGATTTTTGGATTCCTATTAGAAATAGACCACAGCACTTAAAATTTAGGGTTCTACAGGTACATATTAAGGAGCTACTCCACTGAGCTGTCCCAAAATACAAATTGATTACTGAGAAGGAAAAGTGAAGAAGGCAATATAGTATCAATGCAGAACATGACTCAGCAGTGTCAAATCCTCCTAAACTGATGAGGCTGCTGATCTTTCCCTCAAATTATATAAGATTTGTTTCCTTTTAAAGATTCGTTCATATTCCTACTTAAGAGGTCTTAATAGTTTGTACCTATTACTACAAATCTCTGGTGCATTAGCTTCTCTATTGGAGAACCTTTACCACTTTCTCTGCCATATGCCCTAAACTATGTTTGCCTTTCAAGCACTTAAAAAAATTGTTAGTCATAAAAAGTAAAAATAAATAAATAAATACACATTAAATTCAATGTGTATTTGTGTGTGCATATGTGTGTGCTTTTGTGTGTCTGTGTTCAAGTATATATTTGTTCTCTGGGTCACAATGTAAAATGTATTTCTTACTAAGAGTCACAGTCAAAAAGGTTTTGAAAGGCACAGTCAAGAACACTTCTCTCTACTCTTACTTCTCACTGATTCTTCCCCAAGAAGTGACTTATCTCACTGGCAAATTTGGGAGAAGAAATTGATCAGAGTCCTTTCTCATTCTCTTGTCCCTACAAGTCCTCTCTTTTGTCTTTTCTTACTCTCTGTACTAGACTAAATAATGGCCCCAAAGAGATCAGGTCCTAAAATCAGGAAGCTGTAAAAGACACCTTATATGACAAAGTCTTTGCAGCTATGATTAAGTTAAGGATTTTGAGATGTGGAGATTATCCTGAATTCCTTAAATGCAATTATATGTATCCTTTAAAAGGGAGAAAGGGAAGAATCTAAACACAAAGAAAGCCAATGTGAACACAGAGTAGAGAATGATTTCAAGATACTGACCTTCCTTGAAGATTGAAGTGATGCAGTCACAAGTCAAGAAATGCTGGCAGTCACCAGAAGCTGGAAGACTCAAGGAATGATTATCCATTCATCAGCTGGTGGAAATTTCAAAAGATTACTTTTATAGCTTCCTTCCATGTCCTTAGTGGAAAGGGAAAAGATTACCAGACTTACATCCATGAGTGAGATATTGTGTGAATTGGAAGGGTCTCTACACACCAATTTGTACTTCAACATGCCTTGTAATAATAATGGCTGGTACACTGAGTGATAATTACATGCAGAGTATACCAGGTACATAATTCTCTGTCCTCACAAAAATTTAGTGAGGTAGTCATCATTACTCTTGTTTTACAAATGAGAAAACTCAGAGTTAGAAATAACTTATCCAAAGTCATACAACTAGTGACAGAGCTAGGAAAGGATCAACTTTGACTTGCCTCCAAAAACAGAGCCCTGTCCATTTCAAGTGTCTCCCTACATTACCTATGCTTCCTTTCCTAAGACTGGGCTTCTGTATGGTACCCTGTTCCTCAAGCAAGCTATATGCTGTAGTCTGTACATATCAGAAATATACATAGTAAAAGTCCTTTACATAATACATAAGAAATTTTGGTTGAAAATAAATTACATTACAAAAATCTCAGGGCTAGAAGAATTGCTAAAGATCCAAATGCAGAATCTTTTTACAGATGGAGAAAACAAGGCCAACAAATTTGCATACTTGTCTAATATGCAGTCAGCTCGTCAAAGCAGAATTTCGTTGTAATGTAAACTGATTTCTAATACTTTGTAAGTTCTAAGTGGAAAGTACTCCAAACTTACTTGATCATCCAAACATTGTAAAATTTCCATTAATGTCTCCATTACTTTCTTCTTCTCAAGCATTAGGGGAGAGATACACGAAACTGATGCCCTGTAATGGCAAAACCAAACCCTAGCTTTTGAAGAGAGGAAGAGAAAATTGAAATAGCATTTTTCAGTTGTGGGGATTTGGGAATCCCATGATTGGATTTTGAAGTGATAATTCCATTCTACAAAACAAAATCGCAAATATTTACACAAGGTTCTGTCAAGTCACAAGTTAAAACAAAATTATTTTAAATAAGAGAACGCTACCGAGCACCCCGAAACACATTTTGGTTTGTCGTTTTGGTTTTCTGGGACATATTTTCGTTTGCTATACTGGCTTGCTATATATTTATTTCACTTCACGGTGTAACGGTTTTGGCATTTTTAAGGATATTCATTACTCTTGACAGTTACAAACAGAATAAAAGGCGAATGCAAGTGCTGAAAAGGGGGACGGGGCGCATTCTGAGTAAGGGTACACAGTATTTGTTTTTGCCCTTCTGCACCAATACCTCTCCCCACAGGAATTTCCAAATACCTTCGGCCGGGTAGCAAAGGGCAAAACACAGAGAAACCCCAGCTCTGAGCCCGCGTAAGGAGCCGATCCTCCCACCCACCAGCCAATCTGAAGCCGTGTTCTGCACCTGCCCACTGCTTGTACGTCCTTTCCCCTCTGGCCCACAGCCTCTCCCTTTTACGACAGTTTTCCGACCTATTGCGGCCGCTGCTGCCGTATTTCCTGGGCTCCTGTGTGTGGGAAGTTGGTGTCTACTGGTGGTGGCTGTGTTGCTGTCTGGTCGAGGAGTGGGAATTGGTGGCCGCGGCCTTGGTACTGGGATGAACCGCACAGTCGGTGGAGTCCGGGGAGCCAAGCTAGAGCCATGGTGAGTCGGCCTTCTGGTGTCCTTAGCGATCTCAGGCCCAGGCCTCAGGTCTCAAGTCGCGACCTCGGAGGGGAGCGGCAGTTGTCTCCAAACTGCGACTCTGAGCTGGATATTTAGGGCCCCAGAGAGCCACACTTTCCAGGACACAACCTTTGAGGGCCTTTATGTTTTCATATGGCCCTTCTGCACGGGGCTCCAGTCCCTCGTTCGTCGTCTCCGAGGCCCAGTGATTAGGTAGAAACGCATTTGATTATACTTGCCCTTCTGATTTAGCCTCAGAGTGCCTTCCCTACATTGCTGTATCCTTCCGCTTGGCTCTTGCCGACACATCTTTTCGCGATTCTTGCATATATCTGGGCCTCTGCACAGTGACCGTGAGACGCCACAGTGCCAAAGGCGCTATGAAAAGATGGCATTCTAGTTAAACCCACGTTTAACGTTGAAATATGTCAAAATTCTAGTGGCTTTAAATAGTTCTCTAACAGAACCTTCATTTCCATTGTTCTTGATTGAACATCAGTGTGGTTTCATTTACCCTGAGGTAAAAAAGAGGTTTTCAAAGGGAGGGTAGTCATCTTTTTCACTGTTGTAAATTAAACAAATCCACTGCCTCTTATCTTTCACAGTAAAAATCCCATACCTTTACAATGAGTTGGAGAGAAAAGTTGCAGTCCTTTGAAAGGATCATGGGCAGACTATTTTCCCCCTAGAAGTTGTTTCTTCCTTTGAAATAAAACTTATGAGTTTGGGATGGGACAGTGGGTGCGAGAGGGAAGGGTGAGAATTCGAGAAGTAAATTACTTACTTTGCTTCCCCTTACCAGGCGAGTACAGTGGTAGCAGTTGGACTGACCATTGCTGCTGCAGGATTTGCAGGTTTGTTTATGGTTTGGGAGTGGTAGTGAAGTAGGGGAGGTTGGAAGATTTTTTAATTATTTTGTTGCTTTTGTTTGTAGGCCGTTATGTTTTGCAAGCCATGAAACATATGGAGCCTCAAGTAAAACAAGTTTTCCAGAGTCTCCCAAAATCTGTAAGACTTACTAAACATTTTTGCTAATTCTTTGCTGCCTGTGTTGAAACCTAGAGTCACACTTGATGAGGGTAAATTTCCAAACATCCGTTAAGTTCTAAGAGATTGCTTTGGGCTCCTTCTCTTACTTCCCATAAAAGAGGGTTTAGTAGTTCTGAGTTTTGTAACATTGTTATCCTAAAAAATCAAATGTTTTGTATGACAGACTTGGGACGCTGAGGTATAAACAATTCTAATATCATTAAAGTTACAATCACTTTATTTAGATACTATTGACTTCATCATTTGTCTAAATTCTTGCCTTCCCCTATCTCTTTAGCATGACAAACATGGAGTGATCTTGGGATCTGAAGTGATCCATCTTAACCATGTGGCCTGACACTCCCTAATAAGATTCTTGGGTAGCACTGAAGTTAAGTAGGCGATAGAGTACAAGTGGATGTGACGTTTGGCTGTGACGTCTTGTTCAGTACTTATTTTTATTATTGTGATGGAAGGTGACAGAATAGAGTGATGGTAGATTCTACCTGTATGATCTCTGATTTAACAAGGTTAGAGGACCCAGTAGCCTGATTTTCTCAATACAGATCCTGAAATCTTATTTTAGTAGTTACCTTTACCCCCAAAATACCCTTGAACCACTCATCTGGAAAGATCTCCAAATCCTTTCCTTAAAGCACTTGTTTTTCGTTTTTTTGGTTTTTTTTAAAGATTTATTTATTTGACAGAGAGAAACACAGCTAGAGAGGGAACACAAACAGGGGGAGTGAGGGAGGGAGAAGCAGGCTTCCTACTGGGCAGGGAGTCCGATGCGGAGCTCGAACCCGGGTCTCCGGGATCATGACCTGAGCCAAAGGCAGTCGCTTAACCAACTGAGCCACCCAGGTGCCCCAAAGCACTTGTTTTTCTAACAAATAATCATAGTCTTGGATCGAACTTTGTAAAATTTTATATATATATATATATAAATATACATATATGTGTATTTTTTTTTAAAGACTTTATTTATTTGACAGAGAGAAACACAGCTAGAGAGGGAACACAAGCAGGGGGAGTGAGAGAGGGAGAAGTAGGCTGCCCGCCGAGCAGGGAGCCTAATGTGGGGCTTGATCCCAGGTCTCCGGGATCATGACCTGAGCCGAAGGCAGTCACCCAACCAACTGAGCCACCCAGGCACCCCTGTAAAATTATATTTTAAAGACTTAGAGAGAGCACAAAAGGGGGGGAACTCAGAGGGAGAAGCAGACACCCCGCTGAACAAGAAGCCTGGTGCAGGGTTCCATCCTGGGACTCTGGGATCATGACCTGAGCCAAAGGCAGATGCTTAACCAACTGAGCCACTCAGGCACCCCTCTTAAATTTTTTTCTAGTAACACAAATAACTTGGAGTAATCCTCCCTTTATTCCCAGAAGAACTGGCTTTGAAGCACTGTTCTTTTGTCTTACTTTTTTTAAAAAAAAAAGATTTTATTTACTTAACAGGGAGAGAGATCACAAGTAGGCAGAGAGGCAGGTGGAAAGAGAGGAGGACCCCGAGATCATGACCCGAGCCGAAAGCAGAGGCTCAACTCTTTGAGCCACCCAGGCGCCCTGTCTTATATTTTTAAGATAGTTTTTCTGGGGTGAAAAAATAGATGTTTAATGATCATTAAAATACTCATTGCTACTTATGAAGCTAAAATGCCATAAGAGTTGCAGTTAAGGTTCTCCAAAATGTATTAATTTTTCTATGAACATTTTCAACATTTTTAGAAACTCTACTTATTCTAATGATCTATTTTTATGAATGCATTTCCTCTTTCAGGCCTTCAGTGGTGGCTATTATAGAGGGGGGTTTGAACCCAAAATGACAAAACGAGAAGCAGCATTAATACTAGGCGTAAGGTAAATAAATTCTAATATTTGTATTATTTTTCTACAACTCTCTAAAGCTTTGAGCAAATGTAAAATGACTTTTATTAAGAGTTATAGTTATAGTTAGATACATTGTAAGATCTAAACACTCCCTACAAAAGTGAGAAGGCACATTAGCACATAATTCACTGCAAGATAGGCTTTTTTAAAAAATTTTTTTAAGATTTTATTTATCTATTAGAGTGAGTGAGAGAGAACATGAGAGAGGAGAAGGTCAGAGGGAGAAGCAGACTCCCCACAGAGCCAGGAGCCCGATGTGGGACTTGATCCCGGGACTCCAGGATCATGACCTGAGCCAAAGGCAGTGGCTTAACCAACTGAGCCACCCAGGCACCCCAAGATAGGCTTTTAAACCAGTAACTTCAGTGCTCAATGTTGCTATAACATTTTTTGTAGTAGAATTCTTCCTTCATTTCCAGATACTTAAACATGCTTTCCCTTTCAGTAAAAGGACTTTTATAAAGCTCAACTGATTTTTTAGTATGTGAGTGAGAGAGCACATGCATGAGTTGGGGGAGGAGCAAAGGGTGGAGAAGCAGACTTTTGTACTAAGGTCAGAGCCCAAGGCGGTGCTGTATCCCAGAACCCCAAAGATCATGACCTGAACCAAAATCAAAAGTCAGACACTTAACCGACTGAGCCACCCAGGTGCCTCTCAACTAATTTTTTTAAATGCCTTCTTTGGGACACCTGGGTGGCCTAGTCAATTAAGTGTCTGCCTTCGACTCAGATCATCATCGAGCCCCAGGTCCTGGGATCAAGCCCCATGTCGGGCTCCCTGCTCAGCAGAGTCTGCTTCTCCCTCTTCCTCTGCTCCTCCTCCTCACCCCATTTGTACTCTCACCTCAGATAAATAAAATCTTAAAAAAGAAAAAAAAAGCCTCATTTTTCTAAGGAGCTATTTAGTGTCGATTTTAGAAGATTCATCATCCTTGGAGGTTAGGGAAGAGGTTCCTAAACCACTTTTCAGTGTTGTGTTGATGCTGATTCCAGTTTCATAGTATCTTTAATTGGCTTTTATGTACAGTTTTCTGATGTGACCCAGAAGTAAACATTTTTCCTTTTTAAATTAGCCCTACTGCCAATAAAGGAAAAATAAGAGATGCTCATCGACGAATTATGCTTTTAAATCACCCAGACAAGGGTAAGTAGTCATTAAATTCTTGTACATGTGTTAAATGACTATTACTAGTGAAATAACTTAACTCTTGGCTGTTTCAGAGGAAATGCCTAAATCTATGTGAGCACTTTTGCCCAGGCTGGATCCATCCATTTACCAGTGTCTTGAAAGAATAAATCCTGAGTGGAAAATTTGTAAACTACTAAGCCTATCTAGTAACTACTGTAATTTGAAAGTTGTGATAAGCATTACTATTTTCCTATCTGTAATATTGATAAAATGTGACTTCTAGTTTAAAGGAAATATAAGTTTCAGTTAAGAAAACTAAAAACTTAGTTTTTTTCTATCCATTTAGACCTTTGAATTAGACATTACCTAGTTAGAAACCTGTAAGGTTTGTTACTGATACTTTTTTTTTTTTTTTTTAGGTTTTACTTATTTCACAGAGAGAGGATCACAAGTAGGTAGAGAGGCAGGCAGAGAGCGAGGAGGAAGCAGGCTCCCTGCTGAGCAGAGAGCCCGATGGGGACGTTGATCCCAAGACCCTGAGATCATTGCCTGAGCCGAAGGCAGAGGCTTAACCCACTGAGCCACCCAGACGCCCAGTTTCTGATACCTTTTTTTTTTTTTAAGATTTTTATTCATTTATTTGACAGAGAGAAACAGCTAGAGAGGGAACACAAGCAGGGGGAGTGAGAGAGGGAGAAGCAGGCTTCCTGCCGAGCAAGGAGCCCAATGCGGGGCTCGATCCTGGGTCTCCAGGATCATGACCTGAGCCAAAGGCAGTCGCTCAACCAACTGAGCCACCCAGGCACCCCTTTTGATACATTTCTAAGCAGACTTGGCTGTGTTGAAAGCAAGTAATTACTAGGAATACAAAAAAGTAGACCCAAAATCCATGTTCCGCTGCTCAAAAAAGGATAGGCCCTCCATTAAGTGTGTTTAAACATGGCTGTGATTGGTATCGGACTGCAGTAGCTTCCTTTACAAAATTTAGCTTCTGTTGGTGGGCTTCTGTTTCACATTTAGTATGGAGCCTATAAAGGTAATTTTCTTACTGAGGTGATGGCGCTTGCTGCTCTGAGAACTACATTTTGAGACTCAGTGCTTCAGCAGAGTAGTAGGAAAGCATCCACAGGTATCATCATGAAAGCACAATTTAACAGGATGAGAAAAACTGAAGGACAGAAAAGAGTACAATCATAGTGGAGTCTTTCTGACAAAGCTCAGAAACCTCTGAGAACATGTTTTCAAAGTAACACAGTACTATAAATTCATGTTCATTTATGACTTATGTCCTCATAAATAGTAACTACCACAATTTCAAATTCACATACGTGGGGTTTTTTTTAATCCTATCAGTTTTAAAGGTACCATTTTGGTGGAAATCTTCATGTTAATTACTTCATTTCCCACTGATCAAATATATTACATTTGGTCACCTGGTTGCTGTGTCATGGTTATTTTAAAAAGTCAAAATACCGTTTCTGCTAATTCCACCTCTCAGATAAGCAGTAGAGATCCTTGAAACAATGGGTTTTTCATCAAGCATAAATTAAGAAGCCATATTGTAACTATACCTTTTTCTTTCTTCCTATAGGAGGATCTCCTTATATAGCAGCGAAAATCAACGAAGCTAAAGATTTACTAGAAGGTCAAGCCAAAAAGTAAATGTGTGAATTTTAAGTTCTTGTTAGTTGATGTATACAAGTGCTAGCTTTTTATAATAAAATGCCTCAAAGCTACAAATTTTAAAAATGATTTCACACAAACTAAACCAAAGCTTTGGTAGAAGTTTCTTCTTTGAATGTGAGGATTTTAAATCACATTATGGAATATTTGGAGATTTAATAGTAATTATAAATACTATCTGAATAGAAATATCTCTGGCTTTGAAGAAGTCCCCCAATCTAAAGAGATACCGAAAAATTGGTAATTAAAATACAGTGTGATCCTACGATGGAATGTGCACAGGTTGTTATAGGAGGGATTCATCTTGTCAGGAGAAAAGGCTGCTTAAAATTGAGAAAACCAACCTACTGCTTAGAACCTCAAATTCAAAAGTGAGTTTAGCAACAACTTTGATGTAGGAACTATAACTGTGTACCTATACGCATACACAGAATTTAGATTTCATACATTAAAAACTGTTAACAGTAGAGGTCTTGTTTTTAATCAAGAACTATTTACATTGTATTGAACTAGCCACTTAAACTCAAAGTTTATAAATAATTGGGGATTTTTTGTGAAAGTTTTTGCATTTGTTATCAGACTTAAACACAGTCAGCCAAACTAAAAACAAACATTTTCACTTATGGAAAATATTCAGCATGGACTACTGAAGAATTTATAGTCGTATTTAAATACCATTTATGGGTAAATGGCTTACTATTGGTCTAACATATAGAAGGATCTGAACCAGAGGACGTGTAAAGACATCTTCAGTAAAAGTCTGCCCACTAGCAGAAATATTAGCTCTGAGATGGTAAGTCATACTATCTCTAAACTTTACCATCTTAAAAGTTCTTATTAATGGAGAACACAAGACTTTCAAGGTCATTTAAGATCAAAATAGTGGCAGTAATCCTGTTTGGTGTTGACATGTGTTTATCAGCACTTCAGATTTGGGTTATATCTTGTTTTTTATTTTTCCACCATTTCCTTAAAATCTCTTTAAGTGCACTTGTTACAATTTAGAGTAGGAGAAAGCACCAGCTTATGGCAGCCATGGCTTTTATATAGAATAAATATTTTTAGTTATTTCTAGGGATAAGGGATATGAAAGTATACTTTATTATTCAAAATAGTAAGTCTATCAAGTTACTGAGAACACAGAAATTAGCAAATACTGAACCATGTGTTCATAGGGGAAATAAAGGCTCCTCTGAACCTCGTTTTTTTTTTGTTTTTTTTGTTTTTTTGCCAACCAGTTAATATATAACCTTGTTTAAAGACACCTTATGTTGATTCATTAGCATTAAACTTGCAGCCAACACTAACTCCTGTCATTACATCACAGCCTTCCTGTGTTTAGGAACATCAGACAGCCTTTTACTAGGCTTGAGGGCCATCTTAAATAGGAAAATAACCAGTAAGCACAAAAATGTGAAAATAATGGGACCATAGAAGGGATGCTTATCTACAGCATGGTAAAATAAGACAAGCATCACTTTGCCATTGGGTGATTTAAATTTTCCACCATTCTGCATGTCCACGAATGAGCAGGAGTACCTTGAGTATTTATTTTGGGGTTCCAAATTTTAGCAAGTAGATAAATTTGTGAACAATCTGCTAATAAAGAGACTCAACTATTTTGCTTACTAACCTTTTAGTCTTTTGGACTAACCAAAAATTTGAGATAGTATCAAAATTTAAAAACAAACTTTTTAAAGGCAATGGAACTAATATATATAATATCTGGAGGCAATCAGGCATTAACCATGAAAGGGAAAATGTCATGTAGTGGGCATATTTTCAGGTGTTTAATGCAAATAGCACACCTGTTCTAAGGCAGCTATTAAGACAATGAATACTGCTTTAAAATAACACAAGCACAACAGAGCACGTTTTTCTTTCAGAGTAATCAGTTTTATTTCCTCTAGGCTTACCTTTAAGTATTAGAATCCATATTTCATTGTAGATTATGAACCAAACCTACCATTTTTCTTGGGAAAAACTCTATTTGAGGGCTCCAGATCATAGTGGGTAACTGGTGCAAGTATGGATTTGTGCAAAAAAGCCTTCATCTTTTAATGTTTTTAAAATGTTATCTGTAATGTTAACATTATTGACTACTTACAGATAAGCAAGCATTTAAGTGTTTTACAAGTCAGGAAAAAATAGTGAGGTTAACTAATGCCCAAAACAGTATTCTGGGTGAGAAGGCTGATGTTTCTCAAACCTAAAGTCCATGTTGTTAACCTGTACTGTGATACCTGTCACAAATTTGATAACCAGGGATGTTTTCCTTGGTGGTAATGAAATTTGAGTCTGAGAGCTGTCATTACTTGGCTTGGGGCCTTTTTATCAGTAGGTACTCAGACTTTTTTCTTCTTCAAGGGGGAGGAAGGCTTGGAAGCAACACTAAGAGATAGGAGGTACAGGTTTCAAGTCAAACTTAGGCAGTAATAGCCAGGCTTTGAGTACACTACCTACATGCTTAGGCCTCTGCCTTCCCATCTGTTAATGGCCAAAAGAAAAAAAAAAAAGGATTCCTCCACATTTTATGGGTAGGGAATCAAAGATTTATTTAATAGGTTGTACAGCTAATGAAACTGTAAGCCAGCCCTGGGGGTCTTCTCCAATTTATGTTCATTTGTAACACGGTTCTCTGTATATTTGTCTTGAATAGGTAGGTTATGGGGGAATTCCCAACCACAGCTTTAATGTTAGATGTGGCATACGAGATATTTAGTTCCTTTTCTTTGTCCCCTCTGTTCTGCCTTCCTTCCCTCTGGGTTAACAGTATAGGAGTCCTATGATGCTTTGTAAAAATTACTTTGCTGGTGATAAAAGTGGGCTATAATGAGTGGTCCTGGAAATTAAATATTTTCCCACTCTCAGAATTTTAGGAAAATTCTCTTGCCTTCAAGTATTTTCCAAAGGATGGGAATATGTACTCAAGCATTAAAAAAACATTTATACAAATCAGTATCCCAGAATACCCAAACTATTCAAGAAACAATTGAGAACTTGTATGAAAACAGGTGGAATATGCATATATTCTAATTCTAGAAGCTTGATTATAAGGTTTTCTCTGCTAACCTTAATTTATAAAAAAAAGCAAAAAGGGTAGCTAGAAAAAGGCAGCTAGAAGATCACTAACTGGAAAAATAATAGGTTAACATCTTAACACAAGAGTAAAACCTTAAGCATGTTGAACTGTGACACACTAAAAAGCAATATTCAGCATATTGAAAATGTATGCCCTACCTTAAAACCTTGCATCAGAAATAATTCTTTAAAAAAAATTCACTCGGGCAGAATGCTTAGAGTTGACAAGTCAGGTTTTAAGTTTCCACACTTCCGGTTAGAATACAGAATTCTGTTTCAATGTGAGAACAGTAGGATAGAAATTTAAATTTGAGGTAAAGTACAAAAACACTATTTAAAATTCTAGAGTGGGTTTTGGTTATAAAAAGAATCCTGAACTGAGAGTAACCTTGAGTACCATGAAACTTAAAATGACCTAAGCTCTGGCTTTTTGATTTTGTGTCTGCTTACAGCTAACTGTTGCCTTATCAACAGGATATAGAAGAGCTTCCAGGGGTGCCTGGGTCATGTTCAGGAGTCTCTTTTAATATTCTCTCCTTCTGTCTCCCTGCTCCCCCCTTCACCATCAGATAAATCTTACCAAAAAAAAAAAAAAGGAAGCACTTCTATCCAGTGTTAGCAATTATTCCTGACCCAATAACAAGGTCTACAGTACAGTGTTAAGGTATAATCTGGAATATGTTAACACTCGCTGTTACTTCAGTAGTTAGAATTAATGGAATTTCAAATATAACGTTCACTTCCTTACAACCTGAAAATGGCAGGTTGAAAAACGAAACTCAACCAGGTTGAGGCGTAAGCTCCAGGCAAAAAGACAAATTTATCTACAAAAACTATGGGAAATTCTTTGTAATACTTATTGAGATTTTATTTGACAGAGAGAAACACAGCTAGAGAGGAACACAAGCAGGGGGAGTGAGAGGAGGAGAAGCAGGCTTCCCAGTGGGCAGGGAGCCCCATGCAGGGTTCAATCCTGGGACTCTGGGTTCATGACCTAAGCAGAAGGAAGACATCTTAATGACTGAACCACCCACGCATTTGAAATACTCTTTAAAACAAAACTACTTTTGACAGTCCAAGAGGTACAAAACATTTGGGAAATATCCCTGTAATTTCACCCCAAGAAAAACATACCAATCACTGCAATACAGATTTAAGAAGCTATTCACTAGGGGTACCTGGGTGGCTCAGCCAATTAGACGGCTGCCTTTGTCTCAGGTCATGATCCCATGGTCCTGGGATCGAACCCCAAATCCAGCTCCCTGCTCAGTGGAGAGCCTGCTTCTCCCTCTCCTTCGGCCTGCTGCTCTACATATCTGTACTCTCTATCTCTGGGACAAATAAGTAAAACTTTAAAAAAAAAAAAAAAAGCTATTAGTATACTTAATGGGGGGGGCGCTTTAAGACTGAGAATGTCAGTGAAAAATAACCTTGCTTTTTTCTGTCTTTAGACTGCATACAGCATAGTTGGAAATGTCTGGGTTAGATAGAAACTCCCAATTCTGTACACCTATACCTACAATTTTCAATTTATCAGGAAGAAAAGAGGCAAGCCAAATGGACTGGTAGAAAACTTCTTAGAAAAATTACAGCCTACAATACAGCATCTACCTTATTTGAGTACAGTAATAAAGGTAAAGCAATCCACTGATAAACACTTCTTACAAAATATACTTCTGTACATCCCTCATCGAGAAATAAGGGAATTTCTGGATGATTAGGCTCTTGCATGGATTTCTAGAGTAAATGATCATACTTAAAAATGTATTTAGGTTGAGCCATGGGAAACTGCCACTTTGTGGGTCAAAAATGGTCAACTGTTGGCAGTTTCCTATGGCTCAACATAATTGACTTATTTTCAACAAACAGTTGAGTGCAACTTCAAATTACTACCACTTGCCAAAGTTTAACCATTACAGACTCTGTCATTATTGCTTTATTGCAGATCCTGAGGTAAAACCCAAATATTATCAAAGGTTTTAAACTACTATCCATTCAAGAACACTTCCTAATAACTTAAAAAAAAGTCACCAAATTCACTATACCAGATATCCTTTTAAAAGTTATAGGGGATCTAAACTGTCAGAGCTAGGAAACTGAGTGAGGCTTCACACCAAACGTCCTTTTGCCTTTTAGAATTTTGTCAAACACAGATCTGGTTCAAATTCAAGTTCCTGGAGGCCTTCTAGAAAATCCAAGTGTAAAGTTTCCTTTACCCTCATATAGGACTTACTTCATTATCGCTAGTTTTCCATTCATCTGTTCTTATAAACTAAGCTTATTGTAAGTATAGCCTATGAGAAAATGAGGTTCCAACCTCAAAAAAAGGCAAACTGTGGGAAGACAAATGGTAAACAATTTCCCAATCTAACTGCAACATTCAGTTTATATGCCAACTCTGCAGTGATCTTTCTCAAGTTATACATTCAACTCACAGAAAAATAGTACCTACAAAACATTTGTGACTTAGCATGAAGATGATGGATCCCAACTACAAAAGAATGGCTGAAATGGAGACCTGGAATACAATAAAATACCAGCTACTTTGCCTCTTCCTCACTAGCTTAGTGTTATCTGTCCTTAGGTTACTTTACTTGTCTACATACACCTGTACTTTTTTTTCCTTCTCAAAATCATTTAAGGGACCTCCCTCAACCTGGTTCCAAGTAATGCCTGTTAGGTTATCATAAACTCAACAGTTTGATGTTCTGCTTCTCAACTCCACATCAAAATACAAAACTATTTAAAACCTGGGGTACCCCTACTACAGTTTTACCAACAGTGACTAAGCTATCAACAAGACCCATATACACCATTTTGCAAAAGTCTTTGGCCCACTGAAGGCTTTAAAAAGCTGATGCCAGGGCGCCTGGCTGGCTCAGTCAGTAAAGCATGCGACTCAATCTCAAGGTTGAGAGTGAGTCACATATTGGGTATAAGCATTAAAAAGAAAACCTATAAAAATAAATAAAAAGGTGATGCCAAACAAGAATACTAGGCTTCCCAAGATTTCAGGAAAAGATGATTTTTGCCATCATGTAATCTTAAGCTTCTGTGTGTGGCTTCACATTAAGTATACTGAAACAACATGAGGGCTGCACAAGACATTTTTTTTTTTTGCTTGAGTGTTTTTTAGCATGTTCTAACTTACCAGTAAGTTTTCCCATAGCAACATCTTACCTAACTGGTGTAGTTTAGCCAAAAAAGATGCACACCTCAAAACAACTGAAAGGCTACCAGAGTCAATGGTTACTACTACCTCCAGGGAGTGGGCCTTTCCATTTCTAAATCAGAATATACTGTATTCACCCCAAGAAAAGCCTATTACTATAGAGGGTGTCTTGTGTTCAGCCAGTTAAGCATCCAACTCGATTTCAGTTTAAATGACCTCAAAGTTTTGAGATCAAACCTATCGGGCTCTGTGCTGGCCCTGTGAAACCTGCTTAATTAAGATTCGCTGATTCTCTCTGCTCCTCCCTCTCAAGAAAAAAAGGCAAGCCTATTACAGTTCTACAGCACATAAGCCATTAAGTTTAGTAACTTTTAAAAAATGAAATCTTGGTACTTCTTTCCTAGAATACGGTTATTCTAAAGAATTGCTTGCACTATGCCCATTTTCTTAGATGGTTTTACATTACTTTCTCAATGAAACAATCTTTATGGAAGAAGGACCTTAGTTAATTTAGTCTACATAAAGGAAATGAAAAATTTTTTATTTATACTGTATTTACCAACTTGGGAATTAATGAGAATTCTTATACCTTATACTCTATAACCCTGTTACAAAGAGAACGAAGAAAAAAAGACCAACAACTGTACTTCTAACCTTTGATGATTAAAAAAATATGTTGGTGGGTTATGTTCTTAGAAATCAGGATATGAAATTATTTGATACTATTACTCAAAATTCAAGGATTGCCCTATTCATAGCGCATCTTATAAATTTTGTTACTAAGGTTTTAGGAAAAAGCATTTTAATACCATCACATCTTAACTTCAGTGATAATAAATTTGAGGTCCGGGGTTATATGAACACTGACCTGGTAAATACATTTTTAGCAGTACCTTGAATTGTCTTTCAGTCATTATAAATTAACTAAAATAAATCACTTAAAAGTTTTATGTACATAACAAATTAAAACAAATTATGCACATAAAAAACACTTTTCTAAAACCAAATGACAGAAGGGGCTACCTTTCTTGCTCAGTGGTCTATGTGTTTCTATGGGGAAAAAAAAAACCCTCCAGTAAGTCCACACTTGGTATCACCTCACATATATCTGCATAATTATTTTATCACTGTTACTCTGAACACACTTTATGCAAAGTCTTTCTCTTCCTGAAATTAAGCCATGTAGCTAAAATACATACAAGAAATACAATCAGTATGACAACCTTCAAAATTGAGAATCAAAAACCAAGTTAATGGTCTATTTCTTATTTAAAAATTGCTCACCATACGTCTTTATAAAAATAATCTTTAATACATTACCAAAGGCCAAAGCAAAATTCTGGACTTTACGCTTCCCAAAAGTTGCCTTTGATAACATTATAAAGACTTTACTAGTATCAAATGTATGATCAATTCCCTAAGCCAATCTATTCTAACAGACTAAATTTTAAGTTCTAAATTTCAAAGGATTCATTACAAAATGATTAACTAAC
>PITA01012173.1:31670-63388 GCA_004023965.1 Spilogale gracilis
AAAAAAAAAAAAAAAAAGAAAAGGGAAAAAAAAGTTAAAGATACTCTACTGAAGACTAACATGTACTTTTTATACATAATAAACCTCCTGGAAATTGATCTTTCAGTAGTTCAGGTTATGTCTGAAATGGACATGACTAATTCAGCTTAGTGTTTACTAAAGCGATGTTTGATTTTTAAATACTGTACACTTTAATAAATAAACCAAACAAAGCCTCAATGTAGAACAGTCACTGCCAATATCACCCAGTGTCCCTGCAGATGAGAATTTAACAAATGTATTCCAGTGGTCTGCAGATTTTCCTCCACATACAGCATTTAAAAAACACATTAAAACAGACCAGTTTCCAGACTAAACTAATGGAGAAATTACAATTCAGTGCAAAATATTTCAGACTGCATTTCATTCTAGTTTTCCTCAGGTGAAGAAGTGGTTGCATATTAAAAATGTAACAAAAGCAGCTAATGCTTTCATAAAGAATATTACGTTAGGGATCCCACCCCACCCACCTCCCCCCATCTCTGCCATATTTTGAAAACAAAATAACATTTCCTATAGCCAGCAACTTTTTTTTAATGTTACATATACTATTCTCAAGGCACATCTGATGATATATTTTATAACACAGTAGGTGTCAAAGTATGTTTAACATATGATTTCTTCAGGATCCCTCCCCTTTCTGAATTCCAAATGGAGGAACTGAAAGTGCGATGTAAAGACTGGCGATCCATATTCTATCTTTGGCAAGCTTGTACAAGCACTATTGTAAAATGTAATGTAAAAGAACTGTAAACTAGGAACTTCTTCAGTTTATGAAACACCATTCAGGACTGCTGCTTCTTGAGTGTTTTCTTCTTTTAAGGTATTAATCTTTTCTTCTCCTGGAGTACGCTGTAGCTTAGAAATTTCATCGCCAGAAGCACTAGTTGGGCCATTTATTGCCTTTTCTGAAGGACCATGCTCTTCAATCACATCTTTTGCCTGCCAAAGGGAGACAACTTTTTCAACTTCTTTATAAATGAAATCTATAGCTGAGGAGGAAAACAGCTATATAAACATTAATTAGGTAATAAATCATTTTAGTTTCATAACGACATTGGATCAAAGAATTAAAAATGTTAAGTTTTCAAAGCATATACCAAGGTACTCCACCTCTACTGTCCTTCAACTCTATCTCTTGTACCTAGCAGTGCTAAATAACAGAAGAATCTGTACTTGTTTACTGAAAACTTGAATCTAATTTTAACCCCTGGAAAGCTCACCATGTAAAAGACATAAGTTAACACCCTAAGCAAATAACACCTATTTTACTCACCTTTTTTGTTTTAAGACTCATTTACATGTCAAAGCCCTTAAAACATTTAAAGAACTGAAACTTAAAAGGTCTACATCCATCAAGGAGAAGAGGTAATAAGCCTACTGCTCCCCAAATTAAGCTGAATTTTACAAATGCTATTTGGAATTTTAAATGAAAAGTATTCCAGGCTCAAGCATGCATATCTTCAGTTACCTGGGGCCAAGAACAAAATCAAGAGTAGTCTTTAAAATATTATTTGTCTAGTTGGGGAAACAAGTGATTGATCATACAGTAAGTTAAGTAGTAAAAATAAAGCTAAACCATACCAAAACAAAACCAAAAAGAAAAAAAAAAAAAAAAAAAAACCCAAAGAACAAAAACAACAAAACCTACAGGTTAAATTCTCCTTACCATTTCTTTCTTGTTTTTAGCCAAAGTTTCCCTTGGGAGGTTTCTTTGTCTGCTCTGAGACTCAGCTCTAGAAATATAATCTGCAACTGTGACTGTTAAAGATGAGAAAAAAATTACAGGTGTTGAAAAAAATATTTCTAAAGTTTATTTATGGATAAAGAGTAATTTTACTTTTAAAATAAACTGATGGTGGGTAACCCAATTTCAAAATTTTAAGCTGGGTACCACTTCCAACTAAAAATAAAACTTGAAAAATGTGTCTGTGATTTAGTGCTGACAATAGAAAATTCCAAGCTGGAGATCCAAGAAAGCCTAGATTTAATTAAGTCTACTTTCACAGAAATCCAGCCATTACTTCTGACTCTAGAGTTGTGGGATCAAGTCTGATACAGAAATCCACAACCAAGAATAGGAAATGCAGCATTCTAAGCCCAGTGTTTGCACTTCTCAGTGGGAAAAAAAAATGGGGTATATCTGGTGCAAATCATGGTGTGCTATATATACTTCAATTTGAAAATTTCATCAGATTTGATTTACTCTAAATATTGGTTGTTTTTTGTTTGTTGTTTTTTTTTTTTTAAGCACAAGTAAGATATCCAAGTGTGGTAATTTATGGTTCCTTTTTCACATTCCACACTAGAAACTATAAGCCAACTAAAGATGGTGGACCACCACCCTAAAAACGTGGACAATGATCCTGGTGGGAAAAGGACCACCATTAATTCAGTAACCACGTCTTCCCTGCTTTCACAATCTTTCAAGAGACTGACTGTACTTGTGTTTGCAAGGACGTGGATGGCAATCATGACATAAGATTAAGCTAAAGCAAGCTAACTCTCTTCTGCCAACCCAAGTGCAACATCTGTTCTATGGGTACGGTACTCTGTCCTCACTTTACACCTCAATCTTTCCTCTTTAAGGACTTAAAAACTTAGAATTCACTGATCTGGAGAAATATCAAAATATTGGTTCTCTTTCAAAGAACTATTCTTTACCAGAAAATGGGGAGAAAATCTCTCACTATACGAAGTATAGTGTATTTTAATTAACATGATGAGAGCAAGTTAATGTAAAGAATGAAAACTCAAGTAAATTTTAAATTATTTATTAAAAGTCACTAGGGGAGAAATGGTCCATCAGGTTCAAATTATATAAAAATAAATCATTTTGATGAAGAAGCTGGATGGTATTTACAATTCATTTTTTGTGACCACAAATTAACATAATACTTCTGTAAGATCCAAGAATTTTCTGAGACTACTAAATCAATCTTAAATCTCAAACCACTTAAATCAGAATACAAATCGTTTATAAGAAACAGCACTAAATAAAGATGTTTCCTGTCTAAAACTGCCTCTTTTCTTACAAACTGTAATATGGAGTTTTTTTTAAAAAATCATTTTAAATCCACTGTTAATTTGTAAATACATTTAGTAACAGTTTCCAAAACTGAGAAGAGGAATACTATCAAATCCATTTCATTAATATGTCTACATACATGGTGACAAAACCATTCTAGAAATGATTCTAGTTTGGAAAGCACCTTAATGAATTAGTTGTTTCTATAGTTCAACCCTCGGTGACACCTGAAGAACTCAGCTACTTGGAAACCATGCTGCACAAATATATTGCTAAATTTGAATATGTAACAATTCTTAGAACTCTCCATCCACTATGTACATGCATAGAATAATATACTTTGATATGAGGCACTTAACTGGCAAGATAAAAACTTACCAGCGCCCCTCCACCATAAAGGAAGGTACAACCAAAAACAAAACTTCAGTGACTCAAAGCCTATTTACAGCCATTCCTTACAATACTAACCTCTTAAAAGTACACTAAAGATGACAATAATATCTAGGGGAAAAAATACAGCAATTTGTGCAGCATAATTTGGACTACAGAATTTCCTACGGGGCCCAAGTAAAAGCAAATGGACACAAGTTTATTGTCACTTTCTAAATATAATAAGGAACAGTCACTGCTTAACTTACACTAAAGACAACAAAAAATTCTGAGCAAATGAGAAAAAATGAAATGATTGTGTATATAAGGGAATGTTGGCATTTTTAGATAAGGCTACTTTTCTAGAAGTACTGACAGAAGCAAGGAGAAAAGGATGTGCCTGTTCCATCGATGCTATCTTAGGAGGCTTTATAAAAGTTTTTAGGGGAAGGACAGGGAAGGCAGCCTAGGGAAGCCAAGGATTTCTAAAAACAGGAAAAGCAACAATTCCAAAGAAGAGAGTAAAACAGGAATAAATGTAAATATGAAACAAATCATCCAATTATTGGACACTCCAAATTACTCAAGTTTCATTTAGTATCATACAGAAATCTCTCTGCCTCTTCTTTAACACCACTATGCTTTTTTTATGTCCACTGACTTGGTAATAAACCACCATCCACCTAGTTAAGAAATTGTTGTTCTTTATCCTATGGTTAAGCCCAAAATGATAGTTTGAATTTTCTTATTTATGAAGTACGGCAGTAACTGTATTCACTGCCATGCCTATTTTAAGTATTGTAAATATGACCTCTTAATCTAAAAAATATTTCTA
This sequence comes from Spilogale gracilis, assembly GCA_004023965.1. Taxonomy (NCBI): domain Eukaryota; kingdom Metazoa; phylum Chordata; class Mammalia; order Carnivora; family Mephitidae; genus Spilogale; species Spilogale gracilis. Next base: position 35,942 of record PITA01012173.1, read on the forward strand.
ACACTACAGAGAGAGGGAAGAGAAGGGAAAACAATAAGAAACATTTTCTGGAAACTTTCTATTTTTAACAGTATTTAATGCCTTTTAAATTTACAACTATCTTTAAAACATGAACTTTTCTTCAAGAATGGAAACTAACACCTTTAACCAGTTTTCCCAAATGTGCCTCTACAACCACTAAACTTAAAATATTAAAGATACTTGAATTTACATTCTTTATTTGGGGAAAACACATCCAAAAATTTGCCTTGGAAAGAATGCAGAAATTGATTAGTTTAAAAGGGGTTTATTTTTGGTGCACACAATTTCTTCATTGTGAATATACACGTGATTTTCTGTATACAGGAAATGGAAGTATGTTCAAAATAATATATAGACACAGCAAACAAGTTTCTTTGAAGTTACGAAAAATTATGACTACTTAAATTAACATTCTAAAACTAATAAATCAGTAATATTAATTTTAATAGTTAGTAGGTGTAAGGGAAAAGGCATCACACTACAATAACAAACAAAACATAACATGCATTCCTCTTATTAGAAAAAAGACACTTGCAAGTATTTTTCTCATTTATACTTCTTTTTTAACTGTGGGTATTACAATTCCCACAAAAATGAGGTGCTGAATTCAGATATAGTAAGCGGCACCATGCAAAAGTTGCCCAGTTTTGCCAATCAACCTTAATCACAATCTACAACAAAGTCCCTGGGATGGCAGGCCCAAACTCAAGTATGAAGAATCTGCCAAGTGGACAAAATAATGGTCTTCTCAACAGTATTTCCATGTAAAGAAAAAAATTAAGACACAACATTAGTTCAATTAGACAGGTTACTAAAACATTTACGGAGTGAAGGAAGAATGCATTTCTTAAGAGTAGTAGTCTTATTAGTTGAGTAAACAATTTATGCAATGCACATCTTGAATGTATATGCACACATGTGTACATGTAAGTATAATATGTTTAGAAAGCAGACACATGACATTTTTTTCATGCTTGTGACCTGGTGTTGTCAACAGGTCCACTCAAGTTACCTGGCTGTCTATCTTCTGCCTGACCCCTGAAACGACGCCTGCGGCTACGATTGCGTCGCTGGGGTTTTTTTTCACTATCATCTGTAATTGCAAAGTTTACCATGAACTATTCTGACAAATACAAAAGCAAAACAAAAAAATTTCTTTCCTTCAAAGATTTAAGAATGGGGAAAGAGAACTTTTTAATGAAACAGGGAAGAAAAAACAACATGCATTACTAACAGGAAAATAATTTTGTAGTTTTAAGCATTTCAAATAGATTAAAAATGGAATTATCTTCCAGAAATTAAGAGGGCTTTAAACTCTTAATTGAACTCAAAAATTACCATCATTCAGGAATAAAGTCTTCCTTTCCAATACAATTTAGTGTTTTGTTGTTTGGTGTTTTTTTGGTTTTTTTTTGTTTTTTTTTTTTAGCAAAGTTAACATTTTAGCCCTTTGTAAGTTAATGCCTACTCAATATACCTACCTTCACTAGTATCATTTATAATAAATTTTAAAGAGGTAAGCTGAAAGCCCAATTCTGGTTTAGGAATTTAAGTGCCTTGCAGTTTGAATATTTGTACTGGTTTAATGGCATCAAAGGGCACTTAATAAACCCTCTGGTTTCAAATTTAGCTATACAAATCTGAGAACTAGACACTTCAGACAGACACAAAGCTATCTATCTTGTTTGAAGTAAACACTAAGAAAAATTCAATATACATTACATTTGTTTCTTTTTTTTTGAAAAAAGCATCATATATAATATTATACAATAATACATCTTTTCCCTAAGTGCTTACATACCTAGCCCATTTTCATTAACTGAAGCTGTATCAGATTCAGTCATCCCATCCATCAGAACAGCATCTTCATCAGTCCTTCGTCTACGAGACCGCCTACGACGGTTAGTACTGTGATGAGATTCGCTGGCATCAGTGTCTGCAGTCTGATCAGATTCTGTATTATCAAGTAAGCTGTATGGATTGCTGTCTGGATCTTTGAGCACTATATGCATGTCAGAGGCAAGAAATATTTGTTTAAGAGAGCTGCAGTCATCAGTAATGTTTTGATCTATATTGAACAATATCTATTAATGATAAAGAAACTTCAATTCTCCCCCTATTCTGTATTCAAATAAATATGTTCTGTATCACTATTTTCTCTGGAAAACAACAAATATGAAGAACTTTAAATGGCAATGAAAAATTAAAGCAGAAGATGAGCAAATAACCTCAGCTTCCTACCATTTCTTGGACCTATTCTGAAAATCCATTAGAAAACAGGATATTATTGCATGCTATTTTTGACATTCACATTTTTAGCTCATCCTGCCCAGAGGCTAGAGAAATGAGAATAAAGAGAAATATTCAATTTTGTCCCCTTTATGGAGTTCAAGGTGTGGGCTGCTTCTTTGTGCTAATGTTAATGAACTGAAGCAATCAAAACAAGTCTACACAAAAAAGCAAACTTAAAAAAAAAAAAAGGTTCAAATTCTAAGTGGTTATAGGAAAATAGAGAAATGAATGTTGACTAGTACTCCCATCTCCAGAAACAAAAGAGTGAAGGCAGGGGGTAAGCTGGGGTGAGGGTGGAAAAGGGAAAGTTTTAAGATATAATTCGTAAGAAAAAAAAAATACCCATCTTACCTATGTGCATTTATTGCCTCCACCAATCAAATTATTCAACTAATCACGACTTTTCCTTTCTAAGTTTCCTTTGGTAACAGCTAGCAAGCTAGCATCTTTGCAAAAGACACTAAGTTTATCCATTAATCATAAACACTAGGTAAAGTACATTTATTGTGAAATTCAGCATACTACAATTTTATAAACCTTGGAAATAGCAATGTAATATAGTAAAATATAAAAAGTATTTCCCTAAACGCTATAAACTAAACTGAGGGCTCAAAGAATATCACTGGAACTAGAGTACCTTTTAAAAGCCCCTAAAATTTTGTGATTTGTTCCAAGTTTTTTATAATTTGTAAGCAAGTCTGGTATAGATTTCATTATATATATGTACGTTCTATAGCATTTTAAATACTATATAAATTTTCATAGGGCATATAACATTAAAAGTGGTTTTCTTAAAGTGGTGTACAATTAAAATATCTAAAGGTTATTATCGGATATAATCTAGTCCACATATTGCTGACAATTCCCCCCAGCCCATTATGCTAAGAAGAAAAGTATTCTCTCAACTCCTACAAGAAGACATGAGTAAAAAGTTGCTTATGCACCTCAGTTCTCACTCTTCTAAACAGCCTTCTTTATAGCTCAATTCCTCAAACAGTAAAAAAAATTTTTTTTTATTTCACAATTTTTCTGTTCCCAAAATAGTACACAGTGCAGCCAAAATTTCTTCTAGTTTTCAATATTAAGTATGTAAAGTTACTTAGACCTTTCTGTGCATTAGAATGTTCTGGGTCTGTCTGGCAAACAAATATATAACCCAAATATTCTACAGGAAAAAACACTCTAGTTACATAAGCCCCCAAAAACTAGAGAAAGAAATCTTGGACTATCAAAACTATCAAATTTCAGTCAACTGAAATTTCTCTGACCTGACTACTCTAGCTACACCTTCACTGAGAAACAACCTAGAGGGTTTCTCCTTATCTTGCCATATGCTCCACTACTTTCCTCATTGAGAAGACACTTCCCAAAATGGGTGGCCTTGGGAAATGAATTAACTTGTATAAAGTTATACTGTTTACAAAGTAAGGAAGCTGACATAGTATATAAAAGACTACCAGAACTGATGGAGGATTTGCCACCACGTGGTCCACCACGACCTCGACCCCCTGAAACACTTCTCCCTCTTCCTCCAGGGCGTCTCCTGCTGTCACGCTGATGTCGGCTCTCCCGATCATCTTCTCCTGCCAATGACCAATCACTCAGCTCGTCTTTACGCTCAGATTCTGTTTCAGAGGGGTTAGACAGCTCAGAGTTTGTACCTTGGGAAAGAGAACACAGGCCAATTAGGTTCCTATTTTTTTTTAAGGGAAAAAGAGAAGTGAAATTTTCCAAAATTATTTTCTACAAATCATCATCATCATTATTTTAATAACCCCAATAATTGGCCGATTCAAAGAAAACTAAATAAAAATTAAATTGAGTTTGAAATTTACCAAGAAAACAATTACATGTTAATATTGGACAAGTAATACAGGATCTACTAGTGGGGAAAAACTGGTTTGGATGTGCAGAAACAGAACCAATAGAATATTACAGAAAACACACAAAACATTACATATGTAATATGCAAATGCAGTTAGTGTGGGGAAATAGTAAAAAAAGGAATTGGCCAATTTTTGTTTTAAAGACAAATTAGTATAATAAAACTGCTACCCAGTATTTAAAAGCAAATTTAATCATATTTAGAAAAAGGAGTAGTTTAATTGTATAGTGTGCTCCACCATTATTTCATTGATTCTAGGAAGCACATTTTTTCACATTTCTAACATCTCTGAAATCACAATGTTTCTAATAACTAATGGTCTCTTATAAACTCAGAGTGTATTTTTAGCAATTGTACATAAAATAATGTTTTAGGAGCAACGGTGACTTAAACTAGAATACACTATGTGAAATTACAAAAAAATTTTAAGAACGCTGAGAAGACAACTTTAACCTGACAACGGAAAAATTCATCATGACTCTAAAGGTTGACAGACCATTTCTAAGGTTTCAATGACCTATTTTAATACCAACCTTTTAAAAATTTGAACACTAAAAAAAAAAAAAAATTTGAACACTGCTATTATTTTATAAAAGCTTGCAGTATCATTACTATTATACCACAATTAAAGTGCCAGATTGAGATGACTTGATCACTACAATACTCACTCCCACTTCCTATTCTTTAATTCTGGGATGCTACTTCCACCCCTTTCTTTTTATCATATGTCCAAATCTATCTCCTTCAGAGCCCAGGTCAATTTCTAGTTTCAGACCAATTTAACTGAAAACAGACCTCTTCTCTCTTTTTATTTCCTTAAATGCAATGTGTGTCTATCACGAAATGCTGTCATGCGTTGTTTTCCATTTTTTCCCCTTTGGATTTACATCCCACTTGGTCTATATTTAAATAGTAGACCACTAAGTACCCCCAGACACCTAACAATATGCATAACAATTCTCTCTTGATAAATCAATCTATTGCAGGATTCTGAAGTTCCTTTGCTTAGCTTCCAAATAAAAGTGATTCCATGATAAATACAAGGTCCCTACATTTAAACTCCAGTCATTTGATGAAGTAAAACAGAAGAATTCTTTCGATGTACAAAAGTAGAAGTTTTAAGATACCCAGAATAAAGTTTAACAAATGAAGGAGCCTAACAACCCTTTCTCCTTTACAGATAATTCTTTTTTAAAAAATATGGATGCAACCATTCAATTACATAAAAATGGATTAATACACTGGAACTATATTTTAGGAAAAAAATATAGTAAGTTTCTAGTATTCCCAAGTGTCTGCTGAGATTGAGAATGAATCTCCCAAATATTTCTCCAAATGACAAAAAAAAATTTACTGAATATCACGGTTTGTTAGAAAAATGGCAATATCATTTCATGAGTCATGAAAACATCTTTTAGAATGTGTAAGAATTTTTGAATTTACTGACAAGTCTATACACTGCCTGAAAACATTACCAAAATGTAAATATCGCATTAAGATTTTTACAAATGTCCCTACCCAATTTTCTCCAGAAATACAGCATAATATTTAACTCAGTATCACAATATACAACTTACACATTATCACCTAAATATCTTGATATTAAGTAGGTAAGAGAACATCAACAACCAAATTCAAATGATTTTTCTCTCAAGCTCACTTAAAATCAATAGCTATTTGAAGAAATGCAACACTATGATCAGTTTGCAAAGTTTCAGAGGTAAGAGTGCCATCTACTGAACAACTTGCATAACTTTCTTCAATCCAGATGATATTCCTCTACCACTCATAAAAACTTACTATCCAACTCTTAAGAATTGTATCTATTATCAATAAAGACATTTTGCAAAACACTGGCCTCAATAGTAAGCTGACTTCCCATAGAGTCTTATAAATGTCTTCAATGAATTCATCATCCTATCATCCAAAAAGTCAAATCTGATTGTCTGTACTAGTAATTTGTGCCTCCAGAATCATTCAATATAATTTCTCTTTAATTACTGATCAATTGTCAGGGCGCCTGGGTGGTTCAGTCATTAAGCATCTGCCTTTAATTCAGGTCATGATCCCAGAGTCCTGGAACTGAGCCCCACATGAGACTCCCTGCTTAGCAGGAAGTCTGCTTCTCCCTTTCCCACTCCCCTTGCTTATGTTCCCTCTCTCTCTCAATAATATCTTTAAAGAAAAATTACTGGTTAATTGTCTTTTGTATTAAATGTATTTTCAGGAAATACAGTAGTAGTACTTCATAATTTTCTGACCTTCAAATGATAAATACTGACTTTACTAGAATTTTGCTTCCAAGTCTCAACAGTTAACTTTAATAAAAACTATCAAGAAATGGGAAGGTGGAAATACATAAAAGGGAAGGGATAATTAACCTTTCAGCTATACAACAATGAAAGGACAAATTTTATAAAATTCTGGCTTCACTAGATGATCCTTCAAACATGAAATTTGGGTGTGGAATCTGTACACTGTAAGCTTTTGTTTATTCATTTTTCCCTAAATGCCTTCTATTTTGGAAAACGCTTATGAATTATTTTTCTAAAGCAGTTAGGATGAGCACAGAATAGGGAAAAGAGAATAGAATAGAGAAAAGAAAAGAGAAAGGGAAGAGAACAAGGGAAGACAAAAATCAGGTCACTGCTAAGATCCAAGTCCAAATGCAGAAAAATGGAACAACTCCAAAGCTGAAGAAGAATAAGTGAAAATTTAGGATTAGAAAATTGTTGACCACCACCATCCACTAACCCCTTACACAGGCCAGAAACACACACTGAAATACACTTTAGAAAAATATTCATTTATGAAATGTTAATTTGGTTCCGGCTTTTTATAAAAGCCCTCATTTTAATGAAATGTTACTTCATAAAATAATTCCAGATGTGAGATACTTCTTTTCAAAACTGCCAAGTCAGCCAATAAAATATATTTCATAAACTTAGTGCAGATGTACTATAAACAACCTTGGCACACTGATTAGCATTATTTTTCATTTTTACTTTTCCTAGAGAGTAGGCAAAAGATGATTCCTAGCAATACCATCACCATTACTGGGTTTTGATATGCATACATTTTTGTATACAAACATATACAGAAATGCCACCTATATTTACTCTAAATATTTAGAATACACATGATCGTGAACTGCCAACTTAACAAAATGTCAATGTTTGATCTCATTACATAGCTGCGTGATCATATACCTTTTACTATCATCAATATAAAGTACACCTTTGCTACCACAGATATAACTCAAAACTATCCCGTACCCAAAGCCAAGACAGAGCAACAAACTAATACTGAGCAAAAAGTTTTGAAGTGCCTAAACTAAAACAGAAAAAAATTGCTTTTTTACCATAACCGGAGGTGTAATTAGGGCCCCGACGACCTCTGCCTCTTCCACTATAAGACCTAGAACCTTGTACAGAAGAGACGGTACCATCATCAGTGGCATATCCTTTTTCTTTTTCAGGCCCTCTGGTGGAAGAAGGTCTGAAACCCATACCAATCTGTCGTAGTTGTTCATCAATCTGTAGGCGTTCCATTCTTAGCTGTTCTACTTCCTATAAGCAAAACAAAAAAGGGTAAATATTCTATGTTGTACCATTTTCACCTTCTTAAAACCTACAGTTAAAACTATCAACAAAAGAAGCTGTAGCCAATTATTTGGTAAAATACAACTGTGTACCTAGTAAACAGAATTCACAAGGTCATTTGCTGACTCGATTCACTAAACATTTACTGAGTACCTTAACAAGCACCAAGTATGCTGAGTGCTATAAGCATACAATATAGAAAAACACAAGGACTCTCCACCTTCCAGGGTATGTTTAACAGACAAGCATTAAAATAAACTATCTGTTGGTGCTTACAGAGCAAAATGTTTCTTATGCTAGAGCAATAGTCACAGTTTGAGTTTTAGTTTTGGCACTATGAATGAATGAACAAATCAACAAGCAGATGGTTTGTTAAATAGCAAATAATTACACAATATTACCAGAATCAGCAAGAAATAAAAACTCTAATTGAGATACACGTGCCATGTATGAGAGGGGCTATTAACCTACTTTTCCATCGAAACAGTGACACCTGAGTTATGGCCTAGATGAACCAGGAGACTTGGTCATTCAGAAACCAAGGTCACATAGAATGTGAAGGAAAGGTGATGAGACCAAGCTCCTGGCTAAATAGTAGTAGAGTACTGGAAGATAAAGCATGGGCTTTAAAATTCAAGATTTATAAACATGAGTTTTAAAAGAATGACATCATCATGTGTGCTTTTAAAATATTAACATAGCAGCAATGACATGAGTGACTAAAAGGAAAACCTACTAGAGACAGAGCTGTTGAAGGTATTAGAGGAAAAATAAAAGCAGAAAATGACAATTCGAACTTTTAATCATTTATGAGCCATTTTTTTACAGCTTTGCTCTTTAGCAACTCGAATAGATTATCTTAAAAACAATGGTTAAGATTATCAAATGATGGCTAGTGTATCGCTTCTGATTCAAATACCAGTTACCAAGAAAGCCCATCTTACTTACTCCCTGTCCTATCTGCCTTTAAAACATCAAAGTAAAAACAAAATAGTTTCAGTATAACAAATGTATAAGGTGATGACAGTCAAGTCAGAGAACACAAGAGTGACTATTTCTTAAACAGTAAAAAAAGTTCTAAAAAAAAAAGAAAAAGAGAAACGATGTGCATAAGGCCAATAATTTTATTATGGCAATGGACCTTTTACTCCTAAATTCTCACATAAGACAAGGTAAATCTGAAGATAAAATAACAAAAATATTTAATGACTTGAAATTAATACGAATATAAAACTGATGTAACTTGAAGTTTAACATATGAAGCAACAATGATATGTCAACAGTATACAAACCTTTAGATAAGCAATATGATACTCTAAAAGAACTTGCACATTTCCGATGCTTTCTTTAGTGCCAACAAATACAAATGGAACCATACCCTGAAAGAAAACACAGCATCCTCAGTATTTCATATTTTAACAAAGCTCTAGCTTAATTTTACATACCAATATATAATTTGGAAAACTTTCTAAAACACAGTGATTTGTAATATCTACTAAAATTCAAGATTTAAAAATAAACTGCTAAAAAATGTAATTTGAAATACTGAGGTTTTCAAAAATTCACTGCATTTGCCCTACAATTGAAATGTTAAAAATTTAAATTATTTTTAAAATACCAGTTTACATCAGATTTTCAGATTTTGAATTCAGTCTTTCTCCATATATAAACCACCTTTTAGAGAAACTTTCCTTCAAACTGGTATAAATTTACAGACCAGCAAACCACATTGGTAGTGATGGCTTTAAAAAGGTAAACCACATTAGATAGGTTATCCTTAATATGTGCTCACGTAACAAAACTGTTAATGTTATGTACTGGAAGCAGTACTTACTGACCATTAACAGAATTGTCACATACAGAGTACAAACATCTGCACAATGTAAAGTAATTACTGATATGGGCAAATATTTAGTCACTAATATTAAAGCAAATCAAAAAATTAACTTTGCTGAATTTACAAAGAAATACACTCCTAGCTTCCTAATGGCTAAAGAAAAATGAGTAAAGCCTAAAAACTCCCCTAGTTAGTTTCAATGGCTCTCATTTCTTGATTCTACAGATGAGTTCCTAACAGCTATTTAAAGAAATTGGCTTAAGAGGCCATGAAAAAAAGGACTGTAAGTTAAGCTTAGGAAGAAGTCCTGACCCTGTCCTCAGGAAGTCCTGGGCAGGTAAGAATGAATGCTAAGTGAAAATGAAGGAGGGGTAAAAAAAAAAAAAAAAAAAAAGAAAGAAAGAAAGAAAGAAAGATAGATCTAAAATATTTTAAGCACATACCATATTTCTAGGAGTATATTACTATTACTCTACACCTGTATCTAATTTAATTCATCAAAAAGTAACTTTAATACTCCAATTAAAAAAAATTCTAATTTTACAGGTGAAAAAGCAATTTGCCCAAACTCAGACAATTAGCAAATGAACCACTCAATTTCGTATCCAGTTACCTAATTCCAAGCAACAACCACTGTTACTTGCCCAAACCTACACTAATGAAAAAGGATAAATTAAACAAAGCCCCTATTCTAACGCAATCACAATCTCAGAAAAGATACTAAATATTCCTGCAATAATCTTACTGTACCGCATTCGTGGTATCAATGAAAAACACAGGAATATTAAGTAGAATGTGGATTATGCCACCCCAGATGTGGAAACTTACAGGAACTCCTAGTAATATTATTTAAATGTGAAAAACAAATAGAATTTTACCAAGTAGGTAAAGAAGGGAAAATCATTCCAGATAGATGATCTGCAAGGAATAAGAGAAATACAATGCGTCTTGACCCTGAATTTGAGATGCTATCACCAACAGTTACCGCCAAAGAAAAGGACAGGTAAGAGCACAACCTTAAAGACATATATTTTACAAAATATTTTAATGGCTACTACGGAGCCATAATAAAAAATTTGAAGAGTAAATGATTAATACTGAATATACAAAGCTGTTTCTAAGAGTTATTTCAGTGAAATTTTTAGATTTTTTAAAAATGCTAATAACTGATTATTTGTATTTAATAGATTGCACTGACACTACCAACTAGCACTTGGAAAAAATAAAGCAAGATCCCTGGTTTTTATCCCTCCCCTCAAAAAGAAGTCCCATTGGGAGTTAAAAATTTACACACTGTCAAAAAACCTGGAGAATGAAATATAAATGATCTCTAAATGATCTACATGTAGGAAAGATCTTGCCGAGCAAGACACAAAATGCAAAATAACCTTAAGACATAAGCAAAAATCTAAAAAAAAAAAAAAAAAAAAAATTTATATTGGGGTAAATAATCAAAGAAAAAGTATTTGCTATAAATAAAAAAAGACAAAAGACTAGCTTCCTTAAAATGCAAAACTTCTGACAAGTTAGTAATAAGACCAAAAGTATGCAAAAGAGACAAGCTGCTTAACAGAAAAATTAAAATGTCTTAGGCATATGGCGGGATAACATATACACCTTCTGGAATGGCACCAATTAAAAGTTTGATAAAACTCTGTACTGGAGAGCGCCTGGGTGGCTCAGAGGGTTAAGCCTCTGCCTTTGGCTCAGGTCGTCATCCCAGGTCCTGGGATCAAGCCTAGGTAAGGCTCTCTGCTCAGCAAGGAGCCTGCTTCCAGCCCCTTTCTCTGCCTGCCTCCCTGCCTATTTGTAATCTCTCTCTCGAATAAATAAATAAAATCTATTAAAAAAAAAGAAAAAAAACCCAACTCTGTATTGGCAAGTATATGGAAACAGACCATTTCCGACAATGGTGGAAAGAATGTGTGTGGAAAACTAAGATCTAAAAATTTAAATGCCTTTTCGCCTTTGATCTAAAAAACCCACTTCCAGGAATTTACTCTCCAGTGGTTAAAGGATATTTGCTGCAGCACTGATTTTAGTAACAAAACAAAGACATAAAAATGCAACAAACAACAGCCTAAATCCTATCAGACAGAATGGAGACAGGAGAGATACACACAGGACATAGACACATTTACTTTTCACACTATCCCCAGCCTTCTGTGTTATTCTAACTTTTACATAAGTGTATTTCTTTTACAGTGGAAAAACTCAAATCCAATCTTAAAAACGGATTGAAAATATTGAGCAAGCATCTAACTCTGTACATACACTTGACTGGGCTAGAGAAAAACAGAATATGGGAATTCAGACTTTATTTCTTGATCTCAGAGTTCATAATGTGGCTTGCTAAGGTAACGAAAAATTTAAGGTTAAAGAAAAATATAAACAATAACTACTATGATACATTGGTGAGAAAGGTCATCTCAGGCTAAAAGTGGCTCACCAAAGACTTCCAGCATAAACAATCAACAGAGTCTGTCAGGGGATTTAGACAGCTTAAATTATGAAAGGGTGGCCTCAAATAAGTGAATACCAATCTTCAAATTTGTTTTAACATGCAATGTTCTGAAAAGTTTTAAATTTTGTAAATTATTGTTTCCAGCTTCTCTTAATATCAAAAGATATAGCAACCAGATTAAAGCTAAGCAGCATCTGCTTCTTTTATATCCTAATCTGCTTTATCATTTAATAATCTGCTTGGTTTCCGTAAGCGTTTAAGTTTCTTAACCCTGGCACAGAAAAGGGGGTAAAAATAACAAAACTACAAACAGTAAAGTACAGTAAAGTTCTTATTTATGAAGAAAGACTTAAGGGATTAGCTTTGCAGCAAGTGTTAAATACTGGAAAGCAACTAAGGATAAATCAAATTAAGAGAAGAACAGTTACTCGTATCAAGCTAAGAAAATTTATAGTTGCCTTTATAATGGCCCTGACTAATAAATATCCTGATATCCAAACCAATTTTATAGAGTGGTTGTATGCCAAATGGGTCATCATTCTTTTATACATTAAAATTAGGGGGTATCAAAGAGGAAAAGTGTGAATTTTAATGACACCTCAACTTTTTTTTTAAGATTTTATTTATTTATTTGACAGAGAAACACAGCGAGAGAGGGAACACAAGCAGGGGAGTGAGAGCGAGAGAAGCAGGCTTCCTGCTGAGCAAGGAGCCCGATGCAGGGCTCGATCCCGGGTCTTCGGGATCATGACCTGAGCCGAAGGCAGTCGCTTAACCAACTGAGCCACCCAGGCACCCCGACACCTCAATTTTAATACTCCTCTCAAAGGCAAAACAAAGGGAGGGTTGCTTAAAAGTAAAGGTTAGGGGTGCCTGGGTGGCTCAGTTGGTTAAGCGACTGCCTTCGGCTCAGGTACTGATCCTGGAGAACTGGGATCGAGCCCCACATCGGGTTCCCTGCTTGGCAGGAAGCCTGCTTCTCCCTCTCTCACTCCTCCCCCTTGTGTTCCTTCTCTGGCTGTGTTTCTCTCTGTCAAATAAATAAAATCTGTAAAAAAAAAAAAAGTAAAGGTTATTTGAGATTTATAGCAATTCTGGAAGCAGTGCAAGATGAAACCAATCTCAGCCACAAATACTCATTTCTGTTAATACTAAGTCATGTGTTTATCCCAATTTCTTTTTTTTGCTTCCACATTCTAATTAAAAGGAATAAAGGAAGTGGCTCCCTAATAGGCATCTTTACAGCATCCAATACTTGATGTGAGGTTATCTGGACTAATCTGACTGGTTTTCTTTCTTTCTTCTAAAGAAGACACATTCTTTCCAACAGAGTAACAAGCTCTCTAAGCAATAATCAATCATGCGAAACTGAAGCTGCTTCCTGAGACATAAACTTGACAGTAAATCCTTGCCTTATATTCATTCACAGGCATACAAAGTTTAAGCCACCGGAGCCACCAAAGTTAAGAGATCCTTAAAGTTATGTGTGAGGAGTAAAGAACAGCATCGTAGACAAAACATGAACATGTGACGAGATGGAAAAAGAAATTTCAGATAGTGTCACAATTAATAGCAACATAAAAGGTTATAAATTTCAAAAAAAAAAATGATCAGTGTTTCAGATTCTAAAAAAGGTTATTTACAAAGAATTCCTTATAACAAAAAGAACTGTTAAAATTCTCAAATTAAAAGCACTTTATCAAAAACTGGCTTTTTACTGAAGTATTGAGAAACCAACCAAGATCCCACAACCCACAACTGAAAGATGACTTGTTTTCTTAAGCACGGAAGGAAAAAAAATTTATTAAAAAAAACAAAAACACTGCATCAGACTATTAAGTAGTTCACTAGATACAACTCACTAAAATGATCTCCAAAATATAAAGTAACATTATTAAGTCCGCCAGGAATACAACATAGTTAAAAAGAAAAAAAAAAGAAAGCAAAAGGCAAATTATATAATACTTACATCTTCTCTAGGTAGTTTATTTTCATTGTCTCCTTCAATTCTCACCCGAACCACACCAGATTTGTCCACTATTTCCTGAATAACTTTGCCATTTTTTCCAATTACTTTTCCTTTAACAAGAGAAAAAAAATATAACAGTAAGTTAAAACCAACATCCTGCTTTCCTTCCAACACCAGCCCAAATAATTTGACTTGCTATCAAATTAAAAAACCAAACAAAGCTCCATCTTATATTCACCCTGAAGACTACGGAGAAATTTTATCCTTGGTCTGAAACTTCCTTCTCTTCAGAATGCCTAAGGCTATTATTAACTAAGACTAACAATGCTGTTCACTGTAAGTCATTTTCCAAGTCTAAAACATTTTTTAATGTGTTCTACACATCATTTCTGTATTTTTAAAATATCAATGCAACACATTCAAAACTATGGACCTATATAATATAGGCAAACAAAACGTTTATTTTGGCATTAATCATACCAATTTGTTTATGTATTTTTAAGTTAACAAATTCAATCTTGCTTTCATACTCAAGCTGCTATTCATCCAAAACACACCTGTAACTTAAAGACACTTTTAAAATGAATACTCTTCAATGAAATAAAATGTTTGCATTTAACATTTTTCACCAAGTTTTTAAGTACTTCACAGCTATACAAATACATATAGTATGTTTACGGTATGCTATCTTCCTAGATATGAAATAAGATATACTAAAATAAAATAAAAATTATTTACCTTCTCCACACTTAACATTTAAGTGTGTTAAAAAGCAGTTATTGAGTATCCAATAACTAGGAGTAAAAAATTCTCTTCCCCTTAGGAACTTACTCTTACAAAGATAGCAAACGTGTAAAATAGCAAAGCAGTACTAGAAAGTGTTACCTGATAACAGAAGTAAATATTCAGGTAACCTTCCCTGTATGAAATAGATGTATCCCTTATAGAAGTTAAGTCCAAATCCCTCATTCTTCTTTAACTAAATCAGCAATCTATGTCCAGAATAAGTTAATTCCAGGTGAAAGGGATTAAAAATGGAAATTATTCCTATTACATGCTTGAGAAAACAGTTTCCATTAAAGAGTAAGGGAACAACCACAAGAGCAAATGGGTCGATACAGCAAAGACACTATTGCAGGATTTTCTATCCCTATTCTCAAACCTCCTTCCCCATTAATAACCCTAAGTTTAAAAGCAGCAGCAATTAAACAGGTAAAAAGAAAAAATAGAGGACAGGAAATTCACATGATGTAGGTCTTCTCTGAGCAGCCCTAGCAGCAGTATATAAAAGCAACCTTCATTGTTAACACAGTGAAGCTCAAGCAGCAACTCCATCCTTGACCCTGCTAAAAATAAGCAAATGTCTTCGAAAAAAAACAAAAATCAGATTGATATAGCATAATCCCTCCCCCAGAATCTTTGCCCCTTCCTTCTATGAACTATACCAGTGGTGAGTGCACATCCATCACCCTTCTGGGGTCTGTGGCAGGGACCTACCTGCAAGTTTTATTTAGTCCCACCAGAGACCGTCAATATTTTAACTGATCATTTCCATTAAATTCCAAAGCATATTGAGAAACTGAAGCAGACCTGTAGTATAAATTGAGCACTGAGCATAAATGCTGAAGGGACAGAGTAAAGAAGTGATTAAGGAAAGCTTCCAGGAGGTGAAAAGTTTCAATTCATTTTTAAATCAATGTTCACATAATATTTGTCTTCTGACTTAGGAGGGGTGGGAATGGTCAGGGTCTAGAACTTTTAGAACCCAAATGTGTAAGAGAATTCTCTTGAACTTACCCACCAAGTAGTCCTCATTCCCTTTTACTCCTCAGTCCACTTTTTCTTTTTCACTTGGACTAACAATGTACTTACTATTTTTCAAAAGACTGCTTCACCCATAAAACATTTTGGAGGGAAATGTAGTATTATTATATACAACAACCAAGAAACTGTCACACTACCTCTGAGTTTTTCACCAACGTATAATAGTTGCTGCTAATGTCTATTTTCTGAAGAGTCCCAAATAACCCAAATCACTGAGCAAACCAAGACAGAGTAGAGGAAAAAAGAGATATGACAAGTACTCATATCACTGCACAGATAAATGAATAAAGAGAAGAACCAGAGAACTACAAAAATATCTAATTTCCTTTTTTTCCGAAATATCGGGAACTTTTACTCAAAACTGGCACTACCACAAACTCTATAAGACCAAGGCTATCTTCTAAAGAACTGCTGCATTGGAAAGAACCCCAATTCCCTTTCATAACCTCATCTCCAAATTACTTTTACAGGTGAAGACACCTAAGTTAAATTATGCTCTGTAAAGCAGAAACCACAATGTTAGTACCAACAGGTGTCAATAATTGTGATTTGAAGAAAATAGGGGATTCGTTTTCAAAAGCAGCCTGTCAAGGGTAATTTCATTTAACAATGATAAACATTTTACAGTATTTTGTATCTTTAATCGTTTGTTAGAATTATACAAAAATTCTTCAAGCTTATACTCACTTTAACATCTTATCTCACCAGCAGTTCAATCTACAGTGAACAAGAGCCAATAATATGGAGCTTGCTTATCTGGTAGTGTGTCATACCTAACCAAATGCTTGGGAAGAGTAAAAGGCAAACTAATAGTTGAATATCAAGAAACTGTCCAAGTTCTTGTGCTGTACATTATTACCTCAAGATACACTAATCTGTTACTGGGCAAAACAAACATCTTTTTAAACTGGAAGTTTTGAAGGTTTTTCTATAATTTTTTTCTAAATAGATTTGACAAACAGAACACATAGCAAAAATCATTTCCAAAAGGCAAAAAATGCCTAATATATATAAGTGGAACACAAAAAGGCCTGTTTCACTGAGGTCAAGAAGCTCATGAAAGACAGCAGTGGACAAAAACTCCTAGTAAATGTCTCTGCTTTATATTAATGCTTATTTTTAAAGGCTTATGATAATCACTGATTATTTATGTAATACATGACCAAAATTTTTCCATTTGTCTCAAACAGCATTTAAAAGGACAGATAACACCGATGTAGAGAATATTAATTAACAAAGCTATTAAACAATTCATCCCAAGCTATAATGCTCCTTTAACTTACAGCTTCATACTCAAAATTCTGTCACTTAACTTACAGCCATGGGTAAATATAATTTCCATTAATGGTGTCAGAAACTTAAAAGTAAAACCTCCCCTTCTATCATCATCACCATCCTTCTCTCCTACCCATGACTTCTTACCTTATTCTATGCTTTTGGAACAACCAATTATTATTTACTCAGGGCCTACTGTGTTTATTACCCTATTGTTACTCCACTCTTACTTTTTCTTCTGCACTAAACAAAAGAAAAAAAATATCACAAACACCTTCTCAAAAAATACTATGACAATTTTGATGGACATATGAGTGATAAAAACACATTAAGTGAGTAAGAGCAAGCCCAAGGGGCCAAATGGCTTTTAAAAAATGTAATGACAAATTGTTATAAAAACCATAGGTCTTATTAATGAGACACCCTGTACAGAAGGAAATATCTATACTATGATAATATCAAGATACAAATCACATACATTACTAAAAGAGAAAGGAAGTAAGGCTATCAAGTGCAACATATAACTATAAATAAAATGCAGTATCAAACAAGATTATATTTCAATTAAAAAGCTGTAGTATTAATAACATTTAACTTATTTAACATTTAGTAGAAATACCTACCAACAAGATTCCTAGGAACTTGAATAAAATCCTCCACAAACTCCAAGAAACCTCTAGCCTTTTTTACAGCATCAGCACTCTGCAGGAGAAAATAAACATTAGATATAACCCTGAAGAAAACCCCAATCCAAAAAAAAAAAAAAAAAAACCCACATACATAAGAAATGAGAAATTCTGAATTATTATGTTCTAGTACAAGATTCAAGATTCTATTCAGCCCACTAAAGTGACATTTCAGGTCAAGTAAATTCATGAAGTACTTTAAAAAAAAATAAAAAAAGGAATTATTAAAAGGCTAGGGAAAAAAACATACTATTAGAACACCTCTAAGGCAAGGGGAAAATAAACCCTAAGTTGAGAAAATAGAAAGAATTTATCTTACTTACGTTAGCCAATTTTTAATCTACTCCTAAATGCCTTTCGTCCATATTCCCATGTTAAATTTCTCTAGGTGAATGTTAAATACAAATTAATCATATTGTCTAAACTGTGGTACTTGCTTTTTCATCCCATCACATCATAAACATAAATGTTTAAGCATTTTTAATCCTCACAAACTGTTACATAAGCAATACTATTTTCATTTTAAAATGAGGAAAATTACGCAGGGAAGTTAAACAATTTTCTCCAAGTTCAAATGGTAGAGACAATTCCAATCTAGGTGGTGTGGCTCTAAAAGCCTTTTATTTTAATTACTGTATACTACCCACTTCTAAAGGTTTCAGAAATAAAAAATATCAGACCTTTAGTTAGATTCACTACATGATCCAGGCTGCTTTTCATGAGAACTACGTATGAAAAGTCAAGATATGAGGGGCTTCTGAGAGACTCAACTGGCTAAGTGTCTACCTTAGTTAGGCTCAAGCCATAATGTCAAATTCCTAGGATGGATTGGGCTCCCTGCTCAGTAGGGAGTCTTGCCTGTCTCTGTCTGTCTGCCCCTCCCGCTTCAGTTGTGCTCTTAGTTTAACTCAAGATGCACACACTCAGTACTTTTTGTTTTAATTTATGTAATAGGGAGAGTACAGAGGGAGAAGGAGAAGACGACTCACTACAGAGCAGAGAGCCCAAGGCAGGACTTGATCCTAGGACCCCAAGACCATGACCCAAGCCAAAGGCAGATGCCCAATGACTGAGCCTGAGCCACCCATGCACCCCTCTAATAAATATCTTTAAAAAAATAAAAAGTTCAGACTTGAGATCATCACCCCAAAAACCTCATCCATTTATTCTAATGTGAGGCATGATCTTGATGAAAAGTCTGAATTATTTTTCAGATGTTATTTTCCAGCTCACACAAATGTCACAATTAACCAGTAACAAAAATATTATCCAGATTCTAGTTCTTCAAAAGCCCCTCTATTATACGCTATTTACAACTGCCAGTGCCAGACACAATAAACACTAAAAGCAAAGTATTTGTAATGCAAATAAAACGGAGTTAAAATCAGAAGCAGTTGGTTAAACTTCTAAGAACAGTACATATTAAATACTCCGTAAATCTTTTATTGCCCCATATAATATAATATCTCTCCATCCACCTGCACACACGTAATGGTTACTGAGACTGATTGATTTTAAAACTATTTCACTGGGAAACTAAAATTCCAAATAATATATGATCAGGCAATAGTTATAAGAAAATTCTTTAAAGTTACAGAGATGGGGGACAGACACTAGCTTACCTCTCCATAGATTCTAAATGTTCCAGTATCTTCATCTAGCTCAATAGCTGTAACTCCAGGAACCTTCCTAGCTTGCTGTATGTTACTACCATGTGTTCCTATTGCCAGGCCCATCAAATCTTCTCTCACAACAAATTCCTCATGAAAAGCTGCTGCAAGTTGTTTTGTGCACTAGTAAAAGGAAACAAAAACAAAAATGGTTCTTCATATACCCTTGTAGTATTCATAACAAGAAGTGGAAGCAAACAAACCATACATGCACTGACCGAACAGAAACAAAATGAGATATATGCATACAAAATTACTCAGCCTTCAAAAGGAAATTTTGACACATATGACAATGTGGACTGAGGGTATTGTGCTTAGTAAAATAAGCTGGTTAACAAAAAAATATATGTATACTCTATGATTCCACCTACATGAGGTTTCTAGAGCAGTAAAATTTATAGAAACACAAAGTAGAATGGTGGCTGCCTGAGGGGTGAGGGGAAGGGGATATGGGAAGTTGCTATCTATGGATATAGTTTCAGTTCTGCAAAATGAAAAGTTCTGGAAATTGGCTGATTAACAACATGAATAGACTTAACACTACTGAACTCTACACTTTAAAATGGTTATGTGGAAAATCATGTTGTATTTTACCATAATTTTTTTAAATAAAAAGAACTAAGAAAAAATTAAAGGAAACTACTTTGGGATCATATAATCAAAGGGGAAAAACAGTGTGATAAGTCTATTTAATCATGATCACAGAAAACAATTCTAAAACCATTTTCTGGAATTACTGATTTAAGAAGTTCTCTAATTCAGAGGATTCATTCTTCAAAACATGATACATCTCTTGTTTAGAACTTTTTAAATTAGTAATGGTAACTGCAAATTTGTCCTAACAATAAACATACCTCAATTTCTCTAAGATCTGAATGTGGTACGTGGGGGGGGGGGGGGGTCTCCTAATAGTGTGGCAATGAAGAACATGAGAAAACAGGATGGAATAGAAAAGCAACAATGGGCTTTTTTTAAAACCTACATGCTATGTGTCTTCCTCTCCTCTTACCTAATAGTTATTATAGTGCATTAGTTAACCAATGGAAGTGTGTTTTAACTACAGCTGACAGGGTAGTTAAAAAAAGGTTAAGGACAGAGTAAAGAAAAACTAGCAATAGTTTCACTGGATATCCCTAATGAGTTTGCTCTTTGGCACCTGCTATCTAAGTCCTAACCAAAATCTCAACAGGCATTTATTAGCAAACAAAGGCTGTTTGGGGGGGCGCCTGGGTGGCTCAGTGGGTTAAGGCCTCTGCCTTCAGCTCAGGTCATGATGTCAGGGTCCTGGGATCAAGGCCCACATTGGGCTCTCTGCTCAGCAGGGAGCCTGCTTCCTCCCCTCTCTCTGCCTGCCTGTCTGCCTATGTGTGATCTCTCTGAAATAAATAAAAATCTTAAAAAAAAAAAAAAAAAAAAGGCTGTTTGGAGAAAGTAACAGAAAAAAATAATTGCAGTAAGGGCACAATGACTCCTGGTATTAGCCACAAAACAGGTCCCAAGTTGCCTTACCTAATAGTCAAGTAGTTTAAGGCAAGGAACTTGAATAATATACTTATGAAACTAAATAATAGGACAAACAAAAAACTTTCTGGTAAACCCACTTACTTCTAAATGCTTCGTGGCCTCTTCATTTCTGGACATAAGCATTAACTTCGTACGAATACTTCGCAAA
The DNA here is from genome assembly GCA_004023965.1 of Spilogale gracilis. Lineage (NCBI taxonomy): Eukaryota > Metazoa > Chordata > Mammalia > Carnivora > Mephitidae > Spilogale > Spilogale gracilis. The sequence continues at coordinate 57,139 of PITA01012173.1, forward strand.
TGCATGTCACTTAAAATATTTACTCTCTTCACAGTTGCTTCACTAGCAGACTAAAAACAAACAAGTTAATCACTCAAAAAAAAAAAAAAATCTTATTTTTCAAGATAATACAAACAAGAACCTTTCACATAAAGCCTTCTTTGGTCCCCATCCACACTTCTCTCCCCAGCCACCATTTCCCCCTCCCTAGGGTAATTCTACTTCCCACTCCCCTTTCTGAATCCCATTATTTAGTTCTGCTATTCAAATTATGATTGGGGTTAGGACGACAGGGAAGGACCCAGGATCCCACACATTCATAATTTCATGTTGTTAAGAACGCCATATTAAGATTTTTTTTCTCCATAACGCATAGAAATTAACATTTCATAGCTGTAAAAAATTTTTCTTCCATATGTATTAAATTTACTGCATACCAAGATAGTTTTTATCTTTTCAAATATTTAATTATAAAATCTGTGAAATATCCACTGGCTACCTTAAAATATGTAGTTATCTTACCAGTATCATTAGCTGTGTGGTTTCTGGATGGTAAAAAATTCTGCATGCTCCTACTGCTTTCTTAAAATCTTTATGTGCGTTTTCATTAGCACACCTAGGGAGAAATTGATTCATATTTAAGACGTAAATAATAAATTAAATCCAGATGGCAATTATAATGCAAACTAAGTATTTCATTTTGACACTACCCACTAAAACTTTTGTTTACTAAAAAGATTTTCTATCAGAAGTTTCTGATTGGGTCTTTGGGAAAAAAGATTTTTGTAGCACTAAAAAATCTTCTTAATTCACAAAGCAATTCAATAGTAAACAAAATTACTCACGCCTCTCTCAAATCCTCAGGAACATCCACTGTGCATTTAAAGAAGGTATTTTTTTTGACAGTTTTATTTTGATTGACAGGCCGAAGTCGTTCAAATGTGACTATTTCATTGTAAGTGGCATCACAAGCAGCATATTCAATGACATAAAACTAAAAGACATCAAAATACTTTAAAATCCCATCTGAACAAAAATAATGAGCTTTAAATGAAGTTCTAATTGCCTTACTCAGCTTACCAGTAGACCCTCCCCCTTTGTGGCACAAATACTAAGTACAGCTTAGTTACATCAATCTGATTCGCCTAAACTAGATTATAGGCTCTTCACAAGCGTGAACCTTGGTGGTCCTCACATGCTTGAAGTGTACCCCGGAAGAGAAGCTTTGAGGTTTGCAAATACAGAAAACAAAAATGAATGGTCTAATGAATTTCTTTACATGTATGATCAACTATTTCCAAATTAGAGGAGTTTTGAAACAAAACTAAGAACTGAAGAAATGTTTACAGAAACCAAGAGCTGAGGTATTTCCTTGGAAACTAGTCACAAAGTATAAACATCACTTACTTCTCCTTTCATCATTCGAACTTTAGCCAACCACCATCCACATGGTTCTTGGTCATTTGCTCTTGAATATACCTGAGAAGAGAAAAAAGGCCTTCATCCATGCATCCTGGAAGATTTCAACATTATAATGACTTACTATAAATGCCAAATCCCATTAAACTCTAGAATCAAAAATGTCACTGCACTAAAATTAACGGGCTAACCATAACTTAATAAAAGTCATGTATGTTTAAATTTTACTGAAAAAACTGAACCCTTTTAGGGCAACATGGCTCTTTGGAAATCTAATTCCAAATTCATGAGGTTTTCCAACCATAAATATTACTATTTCAAAGAATGCTTTTCTAAAGACAGTTTAACACGGTATAAAACACAGTTCTTTCAGTTTGTTCACTTCTTTTTTTGTCTGTTCACTTTTAAGCACTGCACTCTGATAATTCAAGTATCAGACACAAGGATAAGCTAGAAATGAAAGACATATTAAATCTCACAACAGTATTTCTAAGATTCTGAAATCAAGTTTTCAAAAAAAAAAAATTTTTTTTTAAACCGTCAAGGATTTATTCCTTCCTGAAGAGCCTAAATCAATGCACTAAAATTGTTCAACTGAACAATAAACATTTAAATTACACACATTTAGTATACATAGCATGGTACGTAAGAATCTTACAAATTCTTCTGTAAAAAAAAAAAATTATCCTATATGCTCTGTATTTGTAATTATCAGATATTTTATAACATAACACATTACAGAAGTTTCCTTTAGGGAATAGAATTATTTCTTATGGTACAGCATCTTGATATATTTTCAATATGTGGAAAACTGAGGGGAACCGGGGGTAGGAAGAGACAACCAAGACGAACCACATTAACACATTAAAGTATTATATGAACTAAGGATGTCTCTGCAGAGGACAGAGAAATCTATCAATATATAACATCTATCTTCGGGTTAAATGCAAACAACTTGACAATAAGCAAATAGTTTTGGAAAGCCCAAAATCTCACTGAGGTGATCTGAGAGTAATCTTGGAAATGGGGGATATACTGGAAATGTAACTGAATAAGCCAAAACCTCATGATCAACTTCACTGTGCACCATGATCAGAAAAAAAAGAACACCTACGTATTATCAGTCAGGCTCCAGCGGACTCAATTTTAGCTTTGCATTTCTTTATGAGCAAATCTATTTCGTAACTTTCATCCTTTTTCCAAAAAACAAAAAATTTTACTCTTCTTTAGAACGAAATTCATTCTATCTTGCAATTATTTTATGTATGCATGGAACCTCTTATAAATCTAGCAGGAGGGCGCCTGGGTGGCTCAGTGGGTTAAAGCCTCTGCCTTGGGCTCAGGTCATGATCTCAGGGTCCTGGGATCAAGGCCGCATCAGCTCTCTGCTAGGCAAGGAGCCTGCTTCCTCCTCTCTCACTGCCTGCCTCCCTGCCTACTTGTGATCTCTATCTCTGTCAAATAAATAAAATCTTTAAAAAAAATTTTAACAGGAAATCTAGTAATCTTATTTTTTTCCTGTGTCTTGAAACACTTCACTATTTCACCATCACTCAATTATTCCCAACTAAGCTTTAAAAAAGGCTAAAGAGATAGAGAGAGAGAGAATGATGGTATCACCTGGAAGAACACAACAGTGAAATATAGCGTTACTATTGCACAATCCTGTAGTTTCTTTACTGCATAGTCTTTCAAGAAAGTATAAAAAGACTGGAGACACCATTCTTGCAGTCTGCATTTGGTTTTCACTGAACAGTTAAGAATTCAGAATTTTTAATTTTCCACCCATAACAGCAAAGACAAAATTTAGAGAGGGAGGGCTTTGACAATTATTAGAGGAATCAGGACTGATGCAGATAGACAACAGCACTCTAGATTCTAATGATGAATGTGAAATTACAAGCAGAATCTCCCACCAGGAAGCCTTTAGATGATGAATATTTCCGAACAATATACTTCTAAGGAGAAAAAGTTTAGTATCCTCACCCAGTTAATCATTCGAACTGGGACTTCATTATACAAAATCCTGCAATAAGACAAGACCATTCTGTTTTTCTAAAAGGACACATGACCATATTCTTTCATCTTTTATGACAAAATGTACCCCCATACAGCCCATAAGTAGACAAATCCAAGGCAGCTGTGTATGCAAACATGATCAGAAAGAAACAAATGATGAAGACACGGCAAAAAATGCAATGGGTTAGTCAATGCAACTGGTTAAATATGAAAATGATGTAATTATAGCACAAAGATGACTATGTTCTGTTCAGTAAAATTAGAAGCCACTCTAAGAGTTCCAAAATATTCTTAAAGTACTGTATTTCTGATAATCCAAGTGTAAGATGAACCTGGATGAAATGATAAACTAGAACTTACTAGATATGTTTTAAATTTGATTGTATTTATAAGATGAATTTATTCTGCACTTATGCATGATAGCTGATGAGCAGTAAGTAATATTTAGAGACCTGTAATCATTTCAGGTATATATGTGTATTATCAAAACCAAGAAAATATGGAATAAAAACTTGTATTTGCCATTTAAAAAAATTTTTTTTCTTTATTCCAGAGAGAGAGGGAAAACGAAAACACATGCGAGGTGGGTGGACAGAGGGAGGAGGAGAAACTCAAGCCAACTCTGCTCTGAGCACGGAGCCCAACAAAGGGCTCTATCCCACCACCGTGAGATCACAATCTAACCAAAAACCAAGAGTCAGACACTTAACTATGCCACAGAGGCACACCTATATTTGCTATGTTTAAATGCTCATTAAGATACTTAATGCTGACCCTCAGCATCCTTTTATTCTTAACTTCTGTGAAATTTTACGTAAATAGAGTTGTTTTTTTTTTTTTTTAATTGCCTACCAGGCCCAAATGGTTTAAGTACAGATAACTGTTTTCCCTAAGTATGCAGCAGATTAAAAGAAAACCCTAAAAACAAGAGGGAAAGTGCCCATTCCAAGTACTCTCTCAGAAAGGCAGTTCAGCTAAACAGACTGGAGTACTGGGGGGAGAATGGGTCTTTCAACTACGTAAAATCCCTTTGCTCTAATTCTACTTTCCCCAAAACACAATTTTCTAGGAATGTGACTTCCTCTGTGAGCTTACTACCAAAAAAAGAGAACAAATCATTCTGGACTGCCTTAAGGCTTTATCTCTCATTGATCATTAAAATTCTGCATTCCACTTTATACTTACACCTACCTCTGTGAGCTTCATTGAAAATTTTACTGAAAAAGTCATTCTCACAAAGCCAACTAAATTCAAGTTCCTGAGCTTAAATCAAACACTATGAATTTGGCTCCACTTAAGTGCAGTGGGTCAAATCACATTCTTTCCAAAATGAACAATTTATTTCACGCAATAAAAAAATCACTTTAATGCATTAAAAATATGCCCTAGTATATGGTGTCCCAGGTGTTGATCACTGTATTTATGACATCATCGGAGTAGGAGCACCTCAGAGAAATTCCCTTTGTTCAGACTTTTAAATTTTCAAACTATTCCTAAAGAGCAAATCACACTTTAAAGCAATAGCCCTCATTGTCTGAACACTCTTAAGTTTCTACAAATCCAAGGAAGAGTTTTAAAAAAAAGGCCAAAGAGGAGCTGTGAGAGACCTAAAAGCACAACGGTACTCAGGCTGAGGAAGTCCAATTTCATGGAGTGGAGAATGGAACATGAAAAATCAAATTCCAGAATTCTATTTCAGGGTTCTTTCCACCAAATAAGTCCAAGTCAAACCCTACTACAAAATGGTCTCTAAATTCTAACACACAACCAAACTATTATTACTTAAATTATAGTCATGTTATCAACCTTTCAATCAAGTTAATAATGTTTAACTATGCTTTTCAAAGTCACAACCAAATATGAACACCAGAAATAATTTTTTTACCAGTTTCCACCAAACTAACTGAAAAGAGAATTTCTAAATAATGTTAACCATTAAACTGAATAATCTTAACAGCCAGTTTTATAAGTATTATTCCTCTATATTCACTGTTTCATCTCATTACAATTATAATCTATTATGAAGAAATGGAAAATGTACATTAGGAAAGCAATTTTACCATCAGTGATGTGATCAATCTACCTATACAATAGTATTTTCTCATTCAACTATGTTGCTGATACTTTAAAGAAATTTTAACATATGTAAATTTTACAAGCACCAAGACTAATAATAAACTTGGCATTATAAGAAAGACTAATTACAAATAGGTAAAATTTTCAGACTGGTTGCAAGAATCAAACTGAGAGATTTTTTAAGATAGAACAAAACGGTGCCTGGGTGGCCCCGTTGGTTAAGCATCTTCCTTCAGCTCAAATCATAATCCCAAATCTTGTGATCAATCCCAGCATCCATCTCTCTGCTCAGTGGGGAGCCTGCTTCTCCCTCTCCCTGCCATTCTATCTACTTGTGCTCTGTCAAATAAATAAAATCTTTAAAAAAAATAATTAATAAAGATAGAACAGAATAAAGATAGAATGGAAACTACATGTAAACCTTGCATCTTTTGTATAAAAAAGTACTGAATTTTAAAAATTTTAAGGTAAGGGTGGGCACGTGGGTGGCTTAGCCGGTTAAGCATCCAACACTTTTTTTTTTTTTTAAGATTTTATTTATTTGGGACGCCTGGGTGGCTCAGTTGGTTAGGCAACTGCCTTCGGCTCAGGGCATGATCCCGGAGATCCGGGATCGAGTCCCACATCGGGCTCCCTGCTCTGTGGGAAGCCTGCTTCTCCCTCTCTCACTCCCCCTGCTTGTGTTCCCTCTCTGGCTGTGTTTCTCTCTGTCAAATAAATAAAATCTTTAAAAAAAAAAAAAAAAAAAAAAAAAAAA
>PITA01012174.1:0-40377 GCA_004023965.1 Spilogale gracilis
AAAAACATAGGGAATGGGACAGAAAGAGTACTGATTTGGAGTCAGCCAGACATGGCTATGTCACTTCCCCACTGGGACCTTGGAGAAGTACCGTCATCCCTTTGATTCTCTTTCATCTGTGAAATGGGAATAACAATATCTACTTTGCCATGGTTCTTGAGTGCTTAGCATCTGGAGCCAGACTGAAATTTATTAGCTCTATAACCTTTGGAAACTTGTTTTTAACAGATTTATGGAGGCATGACCAACATATAATAAGCTGCATATGTTCAAAGTGTACAATTTTATGACTTGACATGTATAAACACATGTGAAACCATCACGAGAGCCAAGATAATGAGCACACCCATCCTCCCAAGTTTCCTGAGGCCCCTCCTGCCTCCGCCTCTGAGTGTGCTCACCTCCAGGGAGCCTCCCCTCTGCTTTCTGTCCTACAGATCAGGTTGCGTTTTCTTTGTTTAGTTTCTAATAGTTTCTATTGTTATGTCTCCAAGTTCACTAATCTCTGACATCTAATGTTCCCTGAATCTCATCTGATGTGTATTTTTATCTCTAACGTGGTGGTTTTCATCTCAAGGAATCTCAATTTGAGGATTTTGGTTTTTAAAAATATCTTCCTTGTTTTTTTGTTTTGTCTCTAAGAGAGAGAGTGGGGTGGGAAGTGGAGGGGAAAACAGAAATTTTTTTTTAAGATTTTATTTATTTATTTGACAGAGAGAAACACAGCTAAAGAGGGAACACAAGCAGGGGGAATGAGAGAGGGAGAAGCAGGCTTCCTGCCGAGCAGGGAGCCCGATGAGGGGCTTGATCCCGGGACTGCAGGATCATGACTGGAGCCGAAGGCAGATGCTTAACCAACTGAGCCACCCAGGCACCCCAGAAACAGAAAATCTTAAGCAGCCTTCATGCCCAGAGCCCCACGCAGGGCACCATCTCACAATCTTGAGATCACGACCTTGAGATCATGACCTGAGCTGAAATCAAGAGTCCAATGCTTATAATCGACTGAGTCATCCAGGTGCCCCTCTTCCTTAGATCTGTTTAACATGTCTCATCGTCTGATCCTTCCTCTGGCTTCCAGAACATATGAAATAAAGTTATAATGACTATTTTCCTGGCCTTGTCTGCTAATTCTATCATTGATGTCATTTCTGGGTCCAGTGTCATTGATTTTTCTCCTTATTTTGCTGTTTTTGTGTGATTGGTCATTTCTTTCCTGGATGCCAGACATTGGAAATTTTACCTCTTTGTGTGCTGGACTTTGTTGTATTAAACAGACAAACAAATTCGAAGAGGTCCCATTTTAATTTAGTACACTTAAACTGGAAATGATAAAGGATATAGTTTTTTTGGGTTGTTTGTTTGATTTTACTTTTTACTTTTTGCATATTCAGTCCCTCCACTTAGACATTTTCTCTGGCCAGGCCACAGTCACATATTTCTCGAATGTGTCTTTGAGCTGTTTTTCTGGGATGTGGTTCTGTTACCGGGAAGCAGTTTGATCCTTTGAGGGTTTCCTTTTAAGTTTCCCTAGGCAGGGCTAGAGCAGTACCTAGTCTAGTGCTAATTTTCCCCACTCCCAGTCCCCTAACCAACGCTACACAGGATCAGTTTCCCATGCTGGAGGTAGGGAGCCCATACTTGCCCCAGTCCCGGGTGAGCTCTCCACAGGCAAGCAAGCAGTGCTTCCTCTTATTCTCTTGGGTGGGTCTCTCCTTCTTCGAACTGTTTCTTCTCACACAAGCAGTGATCGGTGAACTGGATACTCATGAGCCATCCTCCTGCAGAGCCCCAGAGTTCTCTGTCCACCAAGCTACCCTATCTCTGGTGCTCCGCCCTGCAGACCGGAGCCACCTTGACTTCCTTAGATTCCCTGCACTGCGTCCTCAGCTCCAGACCGTGCAGGGCTCTGTTCGGTTCCCTGTGCCTGCCCTGTGGACTGGGAGCTCTGCCGGTGAGCTGGAGCATGCTTGAGGCTCGTCTTGTTTGCTTCCCATCTCTCAGGGCTCACTGTCCTTGGTTCACCGATAGCCAATGTTTTGAGAGCTGTCGTCCCGTTTTCCAGTTATTTCAAGGAGAGAGTAAATCTGATGCCTGCCTGCTCTTCCAGTTTGGCCAGAAATAGATGCCAGGAAAGTTATGTATTTAAATGATCTATGATTCCATCTCTTTATCAATAAAATAAGAATAATGCGTATGTCACAGAGCCATTGTGAGAGTAAATGCATGCATACTTGGCTCTAGCGTGTAGTAATCGCTCAGTAAATGGCAGCTGCCATCGCTGTGATCGTCACTGTCGGTGGCTATTATTATTAGCACCGTGTATCTGCAGGTGGGTTTCTGGGATCTGTGAAACTCATGAATTTTCAGTCTCAAACTCAGGACTTGACACGTCCCTGGTATTAAATATTTGTACCCTTACTATTCTACCCCAGACCTCTCCAACAGAGAACTACTCATCCTCTTACCTTGGAGCAGGCTAAGAATGACCTTTGAGATCTTTAACAGCCATAATTTCTATGCCTTAGAGATCTAATTGATATTCTCATCGAGCAAATTAGCATTTGCAGCAAACATACTTCACTCCAGATTTATTATGCTCCCTAAATTAATGTAACAAGGATATTCAGAAGAACAAACCGGAGTTTAATTCACGGGAGTCTGGAGGTCAGTCTCTGAGTTAGCTGGAGGACTTCAAGGCAGGAAAGAAAAAGTCAATTCCAGTTCTTCTCTGGCTGCCTATCTGGGCAAATGGGACAGAGGACTCAGCTCTCAAACAACAACAACAACAACAACAACAACAACAACAACAACAGGGAAATAAGCTATATTTGGGATAAGCAGTTCAATCAAAAGATACAATGAGGACCACCCCCCACACACACACCCCGTCTCCTTAATCTCCCACTCCTGGCCTTCCTTCAGTGTTGATGTGTTTGGGGTCAGATTCAATGTTCCAAACCCTTCGCAGACCAGAAACCTGATTGGGTCCTCCTGGAGGCCTGGGGAAAGCCAATACATGAGGCAGGTGACAGTGTGTCACCTGAACAAGAATGATGTGCTCCAGGGCAGCCTCTAGCAAAGTCTACATCTCAGCCTTTCCGTGAGACCTTTCCCCACCACCGGCTTCCACCCTGGGAAATAGGGGCTGCACCCAGGTGGTGCTGGGACTTCCATCTCCACAGCTTACCCATGCCTACACACTCTCCTAAGAAGCAGGAGTCCCCCTGTACTGCTTTATCTTGTTTAAGAAAAGTAGTTTTATGTCATAAGAACTAAAATCCTCATGCTCAAATCAGCAGTAACATCCTGGTACACTAGTTTCTCATAATCATGCCTGCAGTTAATTAACAAATGGGCATTGGTCCTTCTTCATCTCTGAAAGCAAGATAATTGCAAAGAGAATTTTCACAAATATCTATGCACTAGACAGGATGAATTCTGGTCCCACAGGGTATGTTAGGGTTGATGGGGTATGAAAGGATCCGTGACATTCAAGGAGCATGTCTGCCCTTAAATCTAGGGCCATAGTTTAGGACTTGGTTCGATTCTTTTATTCAACAGTTATTAAGAAAAGGTCTGAGATAATCTCCTTTTCTCAGAGGGCTGCAGTTCAATAGGGGATATAAAACAAAGGCACAAATGGTCCAAACTCATGGTAGAAAATGCTTAGGGCTCAGAAGTTTATCACCTAGTAGTTAAGATTTAGAACTTTGGCGTCAGACCTGAGTTTAAACTACTGGTCTTGTTCTCGAACTGTGTGTCCTTGGGCAAGTCATTTTATTTTCTAAGGCACTGTATTTCCCATTGGTTTCCTCTTTGATTAATTTGAGATAAGGGAGCAGTTGCATGAATCAAAGGTGAGATATGTAGTTAGAACATCACTTGGGGGGGCGCCTGGGTGGCTCAGAGGGTTACGCCTCTGCCTTTGGCTCAGGTTGTGATCTCAGGGTCCTGGGATCAAGTGCCACATCAGGCTCTCTGCTCGGCAGGGAGCCTGCTTCCCCCTCTTTCTCTACCTGCCTCTCTGCCTATTTGTGATCTCTCTGTCAAATAAATTAATAAAATAAAATAAAATTAAAAAAAGGAACATCACTTGGAGTCAGTTAGCTAATATGGTTGTTTTTCCAGTCCAGAGGAAGACAAGATCTTAAACCATTTCCTAGAGTGGGTGGCAGCCACTCGGGGGCTTCCCTGGACTGGGAGAGGGGGTGAGGTTTGGGACGCTGGAGCATTCTGCTTCTACTCCTGCAGGTTTCAGGGAAAATTCAGAATGGTTCTACTTCCACCTGGAGGCCAGAGCAGCCTCTGTGTGGGTTACGTAGCTTTGGGTCCACTGCTTTTCTTGCCTTATGCTCCTTGTCAATTTCATTCACTTTTGGAGTTTGAACTCCACTCTAAGATTTCATGTCTCTGGCCGAGGCAGCTGGTCCTAAACAAAATGTTCCCCTCCCTGCAGCTGCAGACTCACTTATGATGGCATCATCTCTTCGGGGATTGGAGCCAAAAAACTTACTGACACCCTTGGTATTTCCTTTTTCTCCTTTCTCTTGCCCGTTCCCCCATTCTGATCCCATACAATCAAGTGTTGTCAGTTTGATCTGCTAAGGATTTCCTGAATCCATGCCCACAGCCACAGTCCTCTGCAGGGTCGCCATGCCCCTTCCCCTGATGGGTTGCCACAGCTTCCTCCTGGTTCCTGTGCTTCTTCGCCTGTTTTCCACAGAGCAGTGAGGATACATGAAATCCACCTGCGGGGCTATCCTGCTGATAAGGCTTCCATGGCTCTCTATACAACTTTCTTCCTACTAACCTTATGTTCCTCCCCATTGCTCTTTTCTAATAGATCCCAATTTTGCATGGGGCAGCCATAGGCTCAGCTGAAAAATCTTACTTTCCAGTCCTCTTTGAAGCTTGCAATGAGATTCTGATCAAGGAGATGTAAGCTAAAGTCTACGGGGTGGGCTTCTAGGGAAACTGTGTTTTCCTGATAAAAAGGAAGGGATTCAACTGGTACAAAACACCTTTTTCTCTTCCCTCTTTCTGTCTGGCGCACAGATTGATGCCTGTGGGAAGAGTCACCCTGCCCCCCCCCAGAAGATGAAAGTCACCCCTTAACATTGGTAGAGCAGGAAGCTAGAGGAAGACTATCAACTCAATAACTTCTTAGACCGGCCACAGTCACCTGGGACCACCCAGCTCCAGAATTCTTGTTATACAAAGAAAAGAAATCTCTATTTGGTTAAGCAACTGCATCTTGATTCCTGTTACTGAAGTTGGACTCGGCCTTAACTGACCTACTCTCCCACCAACCAGAGGAGGAGCTTGCAAACTTGAGTGAGCATCCAAGTTGCTGGGGCACCTGATAGAAATCCAGAGTGGGAACCCCACCGCACCAGATTCCATTCTAAGTGGATCTGCAGTGAGAGTCTGCAACTGGTATTTACTGATGTTCGCGTAGAACAATTAGAAGAACACCAAGTCCTGGGAATTACACATAGATGGTGAAGGAAGGAAAGACAGATTCTGTGTTTATAAGGAATTTTATGAGCTGGCCTCTATAACTTCTCTGGTCTCATCTCTGGCCATTCCCACTGCTGTGCTTGCCCAGAACTCACCATTTGGTGCCTGGACTTGTGTCATTTCCATGTCTGTGAAGCTCTTCCCACTTTTCTGGACCTAGGCCTTTCCCAGACCACAAGATGTAGCTTAAGTATCACTTCACATGGGAAACCTTCCAGGAACCCTCAGGCGGTGCTTGTTGTCAAACATGGAGGAGCCCTTGAAAAGTTCTGGATGGAGAGAAAGTTCTGGAAGGTGGGGAGGGAAGAAATGGGAGGATATGTTTGTATGGTCAGATTTGCATGCCCACCTGCTCCCGCTGCTTTGGCTTGGATGCAGAGATAGGAGAGTGGTAATTATAATTATATTGATTTCAGCCCTTGTTTTATGATGACTCCTAGAGACTGGGATCTGCAGCCAGAGTGGAACGCCTGCCTCCGAAGATTATTAATTTTACTGGGTTGTTCTTTCCTTTTCACTTTTCATTTACATTTTGAGAGTTAGAGTCAACACCAAGCATCAAAGAAGCAATCAGATAGGCTCCGGTGGAAACCAGGAACATCTAATTAGATCCTCATATTTGCAGGTCTAGTTCGCAAGGGAGGAAAAACATGTGATTAGTTTGATATTTATAGAGTGCATTTGTTCACTCAACATGCATTCACTCATTTATTCACTCCCTCACTCTGCACTGCCAAGATTCTCCTGGTTACAAATAAATACAACTCAAGTTGTGTTGAGTCTGACAAAGGGGATTCATTGGCTCCTCTACCCGGACAGTCCGAGAGTTCAACTGGCTTCTCACACTGGGGGCTTAAATGATGTCCCCAAATGTGTCCTCCTCCTCTGTTCCCTCTTCTTCTCTCATTTTCCTTTTTCCCTTATTCAGCCTCTCCTCTTCCCACCCATCAGTCAGGCTCTTTCCTTGTGGCAAGTAAAGGAGTCTTCGGCAGTTTCAAATAAACATCCCAGCACTTTAGCAACCCGGGGAAAAGAGGATGCCCACTGCTAGAACCAACCAAAAAAAAGTCCCAAGGTGAACACTAGTCTGGCTTGTGTTCTATGTCCTTGCTTGAAACCAATTTCTGTGGCCAAAAGTCCAAAATAGTCTGATTAGCTTGGCCTGGGATAGATACATGGCCAGAGTAGAGAACGTGAGGGGTCAAGTTCAGCCCCACCTGTCACAGGGAATATGTACAGGATACTGAAGAGACACAACCAACAAATTCCACCATCCCATCCATCTAGCCACCTATCCTTTCATCCATCCATTCATTCTTCCATCTACCCACTCAACCAACCAACCATCCATCTACCACACATCCTTTCTTTCCTCCACCCACCCATTCTTTCATCCATTGACTCATCCTACCATATTTTAATCCATTCATTTTTTCATCTAACAAGCATTTTTTAGAACCTCTTCTATGCTTAGCACTGTATAGGCACTCATGTCAAGTCATCTACCACACAGCTAATGAGCAGGATCAAGACCTAGCACAAAGCTTAGCCCAAAGAAGGTGTTGAGTAAGTGTTTGGATGTTAATAGATGACCTGAGTCTTAAGCTTGGGTCCCTAGGATGATAGGGCCACTGATGTAAAATGAGAATGGGGATAGGAAAAGTGGCTCTGTACTGTCAGTCTCAGAGACTGGGAACTGAGGCAATTATTCCAAATGAATAAATGAATAAATATTTTGTAATGAGAGTCAGCACGGAGATGTGGTGGGATTTAAGTGCTGGTATAATATGTGGGGCTGCTTTCAAGAGCTGTAGTCACTGGGCAGGACTGGGATTGGGCAGGCAAGAGCCTACCAGCCAGGGCACTCACACACCAGTAACTAGGGTCCTCAATCCCTTCCTCTCTTTCTGGGGATGCTTGCTCCCATTTTGACTGTTGTGTCCACCAGCCTTTGAGTCATATCAGTGGGAACTCTGCATCCACTAGGGATGGGAAATCTCCTGGGGAGGAAGAAGTGGACTTTGCTATAAGAATGTCCACCACGGTGCTTGCCAGCCAGCATTAAATAAACATTAGCCCCACAGGTCAAGCAGGGTTGGAGCTCAGACTCGGTTATAGAACACAATTTTTATTAGCATTCTCAATCTTCAGTGAATTCATTTTTTGTTTGATTGTTAATTCACTCATAAATTTCTTTCTTCCTTCCTTCATTCACCAAACAACATTGGTGAGGTGTATTATTAATGCTGCACCCAGATCCCTTCTTACTGTTTCTATGCCCTACACCCCCTCCTTCGGTGGCCCTTTCCGTCCAACAGCCCACACCTGTGACTCTTGCCAACCTGTCCTTGGGAGTATACATCCTCCTCATTCCCAGGGTGGCTTTAACCAGGGACTGCCCAGGTCAGGAGTCAGAAAGCCCCAGATCCTGACCCTAATCAAGAAAACTGTGGATGTGACTTATATTCCAGTGGCCTGCTGGGATTAGGCTGAAGCTGCCTGGGAGGGATTTGGTCTGAAATCACACTGCTGCCCAGAAGGCTGGGGCTAGGACAAAGCAAGTGACACAGTGGGGCACGGATTTTAAGGCAACACTCACTCTGAGATCCATGCACCCACCTCCATATTTTTGCATCCTGGTTCCACCCTCAGCTGCCCCGGCCTTCCTGGCCTGCTGGCTCCTCTCCTCTTCCCAGTCAGCATCCCCTACACCTTTATGGACTTCCCTGTGGGAACATTTCTACGATACTCATGTGTCTTCACATCTTCCTCTTGGTCTGTTTATGGAATCCTGACCAAAGTTGACTAAGTGCTATGTGCCAGAAACCATCCGATAGGAACAGAAAGGCATGTGACCTGGAATCTGCCCTCCCAGGGCTCACCTTCTGGGGAGATCACATAGCACAAGGCCTTCTCTCTGCAAAGAACTGTGCTGCCTCTGGGTATAGTCCTGAAAGGAAGAAGCTCTCCCAAGTGCTGCATTTACCAGCTTCATCTGCCTTGCCACTTCAAGCTGCCCCAGGCTGCTGCTTTGAGGAGGATCACAGCATATGAAAAATTAAAACACTTTTTGAAAATACTTGGCTTTGTACAGTCAATTGCAGCAGGCATCCATGGATTTCCTTGCTTTAAAGGCAAAGAGATTTGTTCTTAATGAACTTACCTTGCAGTATTTGGACTTGAGGTTGAGCACAATCTCAGCTACAGGGCAGGCATGTGCCTCTTGTCCCCGAAATGCCTTCATGTAGAGATAGGGCATGAGACCAGGGACTTCTGAGGTCTGCATGCAGAAGAACCATGGAGTCAGCAAAGGGATTTCAGTCTTGGAGTAAGCCCTAGGGAGCCCCCCAAATTCACCCTTGTAGTGGGTGGAATGGCGTCCCCTCAAATCCATGTCTACCTGGAACCTGAGAAGCAAGTCAGAGCCAATGACTGGGCATCAAGAAAGTGCACAGAGTGACAGCTGACTCACAATCCCAACATGGTCCCTGCCAGACTCTCACTAAATATGATGAGGCAGAAAAAAATGTAGAAATAAATTTCCCACCAATGTGGGAACTAAGATGAGCCTTCAAATTAAGGCCAGAATCTGCAAGGAACTGACACTAATTCGAGGGCACTAGTACTGGGGAACTGCGTAAAACCTAGCCAGGCTTAGGTGCAAGGTGTACCGTCCTTTGAGTCCAGGTAAGAGAGAGATCCAGGTATGGCATGCCCCAGAGGGAGCGTCTACAACCTGGGGACCCTGTTAAATGCAGCTTCTGATAGCAGGTCTGGGGTGAGACTGGGGCTCTGCATCTCCAAGAAGTTTCCAGGTGACGCTGACATAGCTGGACCACACCTGGATAACAAGGCTTGAGGTTGTCTTAGAATGAGGTGCTAGACTTGGGAGGAAGATCCAGTGACCCCTGATGGGCTGCTCATCGGGGAAAGCCTGCTGGACCCCAGCAGCTGAATTGAAGTTCGTATTTACTGTCCACAACATCGGATGGCCCTTCATGCAGGAGACTGCTACCGCACTCGGGCAGGGGGCTACGGGCGGTGGTGGGAGTGCTGATCAAGGCTTTCAGAGCAGGGCATGCTCCCTTGTCCCTCGGCTGTACGATGGCTATGCCGGTCACGATTCCCAGACCCACACTGCTCTACTCTGCTCTTCAGTGCAGGCTCTTCAGTAAATGGTTCCCTCTGGTTCCATAATTTACTATGGGTTGAATGTCTGTGTCCTTTCCTAAATTCCTATGTTGACACCTTCCCCCCAGTGTGATGAAATTGGGAGGTGGGCATACTTGCGAGGTAGTTAGGGTTAGATTAAGTTCTGAGAGTGGGGTCTCCTTATAAAAACAGGAAGAGAAACAAGATCTGACTTCCTCTGCTATGGGAGAGCACAGCCCCGAGGAGGCCCTCACCAAGAGACACCCTGATGATCTCAGCCTTGCAGCCTCCAGAAGCACGAGAAGTACATTTCTGGGGTCTGAGGCACATCGCCCATGGCACTGGGTGATAGCAGCCCTGACTAAGCCAGCAGCTGTGGGCACTGGGGGCGGCTCCGAGGCTGGAGGAGGGGAGAAGTCTTCTCCTTGTGCCTGTGTGCCTGCTGATCTGTCTGCTGCCGCAGCAGCTGCCCAGGGTCCTGCAGGAGCCCTGCTCCCAGTTCCCAGGTGTTCTCCCTTCCCCAGAGTCAGGCTTGTTGCATTCCCGGTGAGATGCCAGCCGCAGGCAGCAGCGTCCTCTCCCTGGGCTTCTGTGCATCAGCTCTGGGCGGTTCGCTTCCCAGCAGCAAACCTTCTGTTTGGCCCCCCAGACCAGGGGTAGTCTTTTCTGCCTGCAGGGCTCTTTGCATCCCCTCGTGGTTCCCTTTGACTCATCGGTCCTCCCATGCTCATCAGAACTCCCTGTATTTTTTTTTAAAGATTTTATTTATTTATTTGACACAGAGAGAGAGATCACAAGTAGGCGGAGAGGCAGACAGAGAGAGAGGAAGAAGCAGGCTCCCTGCCTAGATCCCAGGACCCTGAGATCATGACCTGAGCCGAAGGCAGAGACTTTAATCCACTGAGCCACCCAAGCACCCGAGAACTCCATGTATTAAATTCTCTCTGTTAGGGGTGCCTGGGTGGCTCAGTCATTAAGCGTCTGCCTTCGGTTCATTGGGATCAAGCCCCACATAAGGCTCCCTGCTCAATGGAGAACCTGCTTCCCTCTCTCCCACTCTCCCTGCTTGTATTCCCTCTTTCACTGTCTCTCTGTCAAATAAATAAAATCTTAAAAAAAAAAAAAAGATTTCTGGGATCGTTCTTTTAGGCAGTACAATCTAGCCTCTCCTGACTAACACAGAAGATGTGAAGTCCCATCGTCCTCTGGCCGGGCTCCTAGGGGAGAATTCTCTCGTAGTGCCAGTGGACAGAGAACTGCGCCCGGAGCGAGCTACCGGCTCTTCCAGTTATACAAACGCCCCAAAGTCTGGGTAGATCTTGCTGTGTTTGAAACTCAGTAAAAGAGAAAAAGCCTGGAGCCTAAGTATGAATATTTTTATTATATAAAAATTTTAGAAATAAAAGAGTAAGAGACAAAAAAAATCCTGTGGAAAAAGGAAGGTACATAGAGGAAAATGTTCAATTTGACCAATAATCAATCAAAATTTCAAGCATGTCACCAAAAATGACTGTCAAAAATTCAAGTATGTAATGCCATCGTTCTAAGTTGAATGGCATCCCCCTCATAACCCTGTAAGAGAAGGTATACCGAAAGCTTACCCTCCCCCCGCCCCCGGTACTTCAGAATATGATCTTATTTGCAAATCGGGCCATCGCAGACGTAGTCCGTTAAGATGCGGTCTTACTGTGATAAGGTCCAGTGTGGACCACCTCCCCGTAAAGAACTGAGGACACTCAGGATAATGCAAATCACACAGTGAGCTTTGTTTCCAGCTAGCTGGGGTCCAAGCATCTGCCCGGTGCAGCGGGTTTCAACAAGGACCCCGAATGCAAAGGGTCTGGAGGCTTAAATACATTTCAAACAGCAAGCGTGAGTCACACAGTAATTTTCCACAGTTCTTGCAGTTACACACAGTTCCCAAGTCAGCCGCCCATAACCTGGTTGGGTAAGATACAATTTCAAACAAATTCCAGGAACTGAAGCAAGATGCACATATGGTTTCTTGACATAGCTGCCCTCATTCTTTTTGTCCCGATAAGCCTGACACTGGTGTTGTGTCAGTAAGTACAGGCCTAAACCACCAGGGGGTTACAGATAAGTAGAGGCCTAAGGCACCAGGGGGGGTATTAAACATGTTACGGCTGCCCTTAGGCTAAGCAGGCCCTAACATTCCCCCTTTACTTGTTCATAATGAGGAATCTTGCTCATTTAGGTGAGAGACATATATATTCTCGGGCCAGGTAAACTTTCATATTGTTGTCTCAGGACCATTAGCTGTACTGTGTTGACTCGATCTTTTATGAAGGCTATTAGTCTATTTAAGATGCATGGTCCAAAAGTTAAAATGAGTAAAAGGATGATCAGGGAATCCATTAAAGTGGAAAGTAGGGTAGTAAACCAAGGGGACTTATTAAACCATGTCTCAAACCAACTGTCTTGGGCCTCTCTTTCTTTCTTCCTTCCCTCCTTCCTTCCTTCCTTCCTTCCTTCCTTCCTTCCTTCCTTCCTTCCTTCCTTCCCCTCTCTCTCTCTCTCTCTCTCTCTTTCTTTCTTTCTTTCTTTCTTCCCCCCAGCTAGTCCTTCCCTTACTTTGCCCACGGATTCTTTGACTACTCCTGAGTGGTCTGTATAAAAGCAGTATTCCTCACCCAGGGCAGCCCATATTCCCCCTTGTTGTAGGAACAGTAGGTTCAGGCCCCGGCGATTTTGAAGCACTACCTCAGAGAGGGAAGTCACAGATTTTTCAAGGTGGGTGATGGAGGTTTTTATCTGTTCTAAGTCCTCATCTACGGCTGCCCGTAGGGAGGACATTTTTGCATGCTGTGTGGTTAGAGTGGCTATACCAGTCCCTGCCCCAGCTATCCCTAGGCTGAATAGGGTAGCATGGTTAAAGCAGATGTAGATTCTCTTTTTCCTTGGTCCCCTATTTCTTGGTTCCAATATGAATACATGTATTCTTCGGGGTGATAGAGGATGCAAGGTAGCATGGTTACTAAGACACAGGATTCTTTAGAGGCATTAAAGATTTTAGCCGATAGGCACGGGGTGAGCCCGGTTTTTGAGCATACCCCCCATCCAACGCCCCCCGGGATTGCCCATTTGACCTCATCGCCCCAGTTAGGAGTCGTGTCTGAATAGCACATAAGCCCTTTTTACCTGTCGGTACCTTCCCCAAACAATGTCCTTAACCACTCACCAGGTGCATGGTCAAGCCAACCGTACAGTTTCCCCAAGTACATCGAGCAGGATCATTTTCCTTGGAGGTCCCATAGGTAGCATTTAAGTCTATGGCTTCAAAAATGGGGGCGTTACATCATAACATAACCAGCAAGAGGTGGTCATGTTGGGGCTGGTGCGATTTAAGGTTGAGAATGCCACCTTCATTAAGTCTCACAGGGGGTCTGTGGAGAGGCTTGGAACTATTAATCCCAGAGTCCCTGGGGTTACAGAACCAATAAATAGTTGGGGCAGGAGCTGTTTTGGCTCAGGAGGTTGGTCCTCTTGGATCCCTTAGTTTGAGAACTTTGTTAGGTCCTAATGCTTGGATTTTACCGAGTGGTTTTTCCAGTCGTCTGATCAAGAATAGGACTCCGTTGTCACAGCCGCTCTGGTAAAGCCGGAGTCCCCGTAGATGTCCTACCCACCAATCTGTTTCTCATTTTCCAGTCTCCGTAAATGAAATGGTGGCCGGATCACAGTAACGGTGGGCTGAGCACGAGGGGCGCGTGGTGTTTAGTTGGATTTTGATGAGGTCGGATGGGTTTTGGGGCAGCCATCCCCAAGTCCCAGTTTGTTTGCAACCCCATGCTTTGCAGAAATAGTCCGTCCAGCCACCACATTTGGGGGCCGTATTACGGCTAGACTGTGAGGGGGCCGGACACGCATAAAAACATGTAGCTTGGAGGGCTGTTTTGGCGCCTACGGAGCCACCTTCTCGTATTCCTATTCTGCCTTGATGCCAGGGCTCCTGACTGAATAACTCACATAAGTCAATGGTCAGTCTAGGCCACCAGGTCCCTTTAGGGTGCAACTCTGACAGTGGGGTTATTACCTTATTAGAGCTTGGGGTGAGGAGTTGTCAGGTTACACTGACTGGTTGGTGGGGGTTGTCACTGGGGCTCCCGCTTTGAGCATTGAGCAGGACCAGAACGAGCAACCATCCCGTCTGTGGTCGATCTTGGTGGCTCTGCATGTCCCCGGGGTCAGAAGAGCATCAGCTTCAATGGGTCCACTCCTCAGCCTCCTTCCGTTCTTGCTGGTTGGCACGGTGCACGTGGGAGTGGTGGACCCAGGGCCCAATGCCGTCAACCTTCAGGGCAGTGGGGGTAACCAAAATGACCACGTAAGGACAGGGCAGCACACAGTCCTCCTTTCCATATCTCTTCTAAAGTCCGGGCCCTGTGTCTTTTCACCCATACCCAATCCCCAGGGGGCGATGCCATGTTCTGGGTTCAAGGTGTCCTTTGTCTCATAAAGAGTTCGTACCAGGGGCCAAATTTCAAGTCAGACCTCCTGCAGGGCCTTTAAGCTGGCCAGATAATTTGGGGCCACATCAGGGTTCTGCTCCGATTGAGTGCGGACAATAATGGGGGGCGGAGCCCCATAGAGAATTTCAAAGGGCATCAATCCGTGTATATAGGGCAAGTTTTGAACCTGGAAGATAGCACAGGGCAGTAGAGTCACCCAGTCTCTGCCAGTCTCAATGGCCAATTTAGACAAGGTCTCCTTTAGGGTCCGATTCATTCTTTCCACTTGCCCTGAGCTCTGGGGGTTGTATTCACAATGTAATTTCCAATTTGCCCCCACCGCTTGGGCTAGGCCTTGCAAGACCTTGCTGATGAAAGCTGGACTGTTATCAGAGCCTAAAGTTTCTGGGACCCCATATCTAGGTATGATTTCCTCCAGCAAGGCTTTGGCTACGACCTGAGCAGTTTCTCGCTTTGTCGGGAAAGCTTCCACCCACCCCAAGAAAGTGCCAATCAGCATCAGCAAGTATCTATATGCATACCCTTCCAGGCTTTGCTTCAGTGAAATCTACCTTCCAGTTCCGTCCTGGTGCCCTCGCCCATACCTGCGGACCTGTATGCAGGGGTCCCTTTTTACTGGGCTTCATAGCCTGGCACCTAACGCACTGGTCCACAGTCTTTTGTATCTGGCTGGCTTGGTGAGGAACCGGAGGCAAGCCGACTCAGGAGGGCAAGCAGCTTTTTCTTGCCCAGATGACTGGCTAGGTGTAAATTGGAGAAGAGGAATAGTCCCAGCTTTTCAGATAGGATGAGTCGCCCCTTGGCATCACGGTACCTGCATACCTGTATGCAGGGGTCCCTTTTTACTGGGCTTCTTTGTTGAAGAAAACTTTGTTGATCCGGCTCTTGGCACTGGTGACTTTTAATCCATTTCTGGTCTTCCGGGGTGTAATCAGGTTGCAGCGGCAGTGCGGAAGCTTGGGTGTTGGAAGGATTAGCTTGAGAGTGGCGGAGCACAAGGCTGCATTTTTGGCCGCTTCGTCTGCCCCTCGGCTTCTTTCTGCCTCTGGGGTTCGGGCAGACTGGTGACTGGGAACACGCACTACCGCCCGAGGCTTTTGCACAGCCTTTAGTAGTCTCTCTGGATTTCTGGAAGATTTCGTAGTCCCTTTCCTTCCGCTGTAATGAACCCCTCTCCCGGTAGATGGCACCATGCACATGGACGGTGCCCAAAGCGTACCAGCTGTCGGTGTAAACAGTCACTCGCCTCCCCTTCCCCTGGCCCCACTCCAGTGCTTCAGCCAGCGCAATTAGCTTGGCCTTTGGGGCTGAAGTCCCCGGGGGCAATGAGGCACTCCAAATTATGCCCCCGCCTTGGTCTTCGACCGCTGCACCTGCCCGGTGTACTCCGTCCAAGACAAAGCTATTCCCATCTGTATACCATATTAGCTCACTGTTAGGGAGAGCTGGATCCTGAAGGTCGGGACGCACCTGGGTGATTTCAGCGATGATCTCTTGACAATTATGCAAGGGGGTTTTCAGGTCTGGACTCTGCAGCAAAGTAGCTGTGTTCAGAGTGGCTGGCTCAGAAAAGACGCTGTGGGGTGCATCCAGCAGGAGCCCTTGGTAGTGGGTCAATCGGGCATTGGTCATCCATTTACCAGGGGGGTGTTTTAGGACCCCCTCTATTGCATGTGGGGTTATCACTTCCATGTGTTGCCTGAAGGTGAGTTTGTCCACGTCTTTTACCATTAGGGTAACTGCCGCAAGGATCCGCAGACGTGGGGGCCAGCCTGCTGTGACCGGGTCCAGCCTTTTAGATATATAGGCAACTGGATGCCTCCATGGTCCCAGGCACTGCATTAACACCCTTTTAGCTATCTCCTTTCTCTCGTCTACAAAGGGGGTGAAGGGCTTCAGGGGGTTTGGTAATGCCAGAGCTGGAGCCCTTAGGAGGGCAGCCTTGAGTTCCTCAAAGGCTTTTTGTTGATCTGGCCCCCAGACCCAGGGGGCTTTGTCTTTGGTTGCCATACATAAAGGCCTTGCCAGTTCAGCATACCCTAATATCCAATGCCGACAATAGCCTGTGTCCCCAGGAACTCACGGACCTCTCGAGCTGAGGTGGGGACTGGGAGTCTAAAGATAGCTTCTTTCATGGCATCCGTCAGCCACCTGGTTCCCCCTTTTAGCTCATATCCCAGGTAGGTGACTGCTTGCTTACAAATTTGAGCCTTTTTTGCACTGGCCCAGTATCCTAATCTCCCTAGCTCCTGGAGGAGGTCTCCAGTGGCCTGCCGGCCTACAGCCTCAGTAGGGGCTGCCAGGAGCAGGTCATCGACATATTGCAGAAGTGTAATGGAGTCATGGCTCCAGCAGTATGAGTCCAAATCCTGATTCAAGGCTTCATTAAATAGAGTAGGGGAGTTTTTAAAGCCTTGTGGGAGTCTAGTCCATGTCAGTTGTCCGGGGGGTCTCAGCATTTTCATCTTGCCACTCGGAAGCAAAAATGTGTTGGCTATTGGGTGCCAGGGCTATGCTAAAAAATGCATCCTTTAAATCCAGGGTAGTATACCTGACATGTGAGGGGGGTAAGTTGCTTAGCAAGGTATAAGGGTTGGGGCCTGTGGGATGGATGTCCTCGACCCTCTTGTTTACTTCTCTTAAACCTTGGACAGGCCTGTAATCCCCCCTGCCTTGGCTTCTTCATAGGGAGGAGTGGGGTGTTCCAGGCAGAGTGGCAGGGCTGTGGTATCCCGGCCTCCAAGAGACGGTTAATGTGTGGGGCAATTCCCCTCCATGCCTAGGAGAACATGGGGTACTGGTGGACTTGAACTGGTTGAGCTGAGGCCTTGAGTTCTACCACAATTGGAACTTGTTGTGTTGCCAGCCCTGCACCCGCTATTTCCGCCCAGGCCTGTGGGTATGTGTGGATCCAATAAGTCATTTCAGGGGGCCGTTTAACAGGTTGTAGGGGCTTATGCCAGGAGAACAAGTGATGTTCCTCCACAAGAGACATGGTCAAGACATGAAGGGGCTGTCCTTGGCCATCCATTACCTCAATACCATCCTGTTCAAAGTGAATACGAGCCCCCACCTGAGTTAACAGATCATGCCCCAGTAAGGGAGCCGGACATTCAGGGATGACCAAAAATGAGTGGGTCACCTGATGATGGCTAAGTCCACCTGACACTTGCTGGTCCATTGATATGCCTTGGATCCAGTAGCTCCCTGTACCAAACTAGTTTTCTGGGACAATGGCTCAGTGGGTTTATTAAGGACAGAATATTGGGCCCCTGTGTCTACCATGAATCCCATTGGTTTCCCCTCCACATACACGGTTACCCAAGACTCAGGGAGGGGATCCAAGCCCCGTCCCCTCTGGTCACTGTCCATTTCTGCTAACAGGACCCAGGTGTCCTTGCCAGGCTTGGCATACCATCCCTATTGCCCTTTATGGCTTGGGCACTCCTTTTTCCAGTGCCCCTACTCCTAACAGTAGGCACATTGTCCTCTGTCTAGTTTAGGTCGGGGACGCGTGGGGCCTGCCCGACCAGAGTTTGGTCCGGTCACACCCTGGACTCCTGCCAGTAATATTTTAGCCATCTTCTTCTGGTGTCTCCAGTTTTCTTTATTCTGGTGTCCCTATCCTCCTGTCAAATCTTTTCTTGTAATTCCTGATCTTCCCTCCTGATTCTATCCTCCCTCTCTTCTGGGGTTTTTCGGGTATTGAAAACTCTTTTGGCTATTTTCATCAAGTCTCAGATGCTCATATCCCCAAGCCCTTCCTGCTTGTACAGTTTTTTCCCTAATATCCGGGGCTGCCTGATTAATAAAGGACATAATCACGGCTGACTGATTTTCTTCTGCCAGTGGGTCTAGCGGGGTATATTGCCTATAAGCATCATAAAGGTGCTCAAGAAACACGGCTGGGCTTTCATTTTCCCCTTGCATTACTGCTTTTACCTTAGCCAAATTGGTGGGGCGGTGAGCAGCCGCTTGGAGACCTGCCGTAAGAGTGGCGGTAGACTCGAAGACGCTCCCTACCTTCCGCGTCTCCATAGTCCCAGTCCGGGCTGTTCAAAGGAAAGCGTTCATCAGTCAGGTTCGGCAGGGTGGTCGGCCATCCACTATCGCCTGGGACGTTTTTTCTAGCTTCGGTGAGGATCCGTTCACACTCTTCGGTGGTGAACATAGTTCTGAGGAGCTGCGGACAGTCATCCCGGGTGGGATTGTGAGTATGTAGTGTAGATTTAAACAGATCAGTTAGGCCCCTGGGGTCTGCAGAAAAGAGGTGTTTGAGGTCCTCCAGTTATACAGGTCGCTGCTTGCGAACGGCCAGTATTCATAGGGGTGCTGTCCATTAGGACCAGCACCGCCTAGGGCCCGCACTAGAAGGACGGGGGCCCCCTCGCAGAAGTGGAGGAGGGTTCTTCCTCTGGGGTTTCCTGTTGCTGTCTACAGGGTCTGAGTGCCCTTGCAGGCGGGGCAGATGGGAGACTGTTGAATGGGGAGGCTCCTGGAATGGCGTGGGATCGACATTAGGTGGAGGATTTTCTCCAAGGTCTAAGTCTCTCAGGGAAGGAGAGAAATCCATCCTCTCCTGTAGGATTTTATCTAAGGGGCCTTTAGGGAGATCAGAAGCTGTGCTGGCGGGGGGTCGGCCAGGTGGAAGTTTTGGGCAGAGCCAGCAGCTTAGGTGCGTTTCTCGGTTCCTCATGGATAAAGGGTTTTTAACCGTGAGTGGGGGAGAGGGTCCTCCACCAAGGCCTGCCACATCAGGATATAGGGGTACTGATTAGGGTGCCCTTGGAGTCCAGGTGCATTAATGACCTCCTGGACCCTCTTGATTATGTCTAGGGAAAAGGTGCCTTGAGGAGGCCAACCTACACTAAAGGTCGGCCATTCGGCTAAACAAAGAGTAGCAAACTTACCTCTTTACTTCCACGCCATAGTTTTGTCCCTTGGAGCGGATGTCTGAGAAATGGCTCAGGAGGAGGGTCTTAGGAGTTACCTGAGCCTGTCCCATAATTGACAAGAGAATAGAGCAAGAAAGAATGAGACAGACAATACCAGCAACAAAACAAATTCGCACAGAACTTTCTAACGGTTTGAGCTACTTAGTAAGAATAGCTCTAGGAAACTAATAAAAACCATTTGTTATTTTTCATATTGGAAAAGAATAAATTATCCAGGGCTTAGTAGAATGTTAATGAGGGGTGGCATGCAGGCGTTCTTACGCACGGCTGATGGGAGACGAGACTTGTACCATTATTTTTGATAGACAATTGACAAAACGTATCAACAGCAGCCTTAAAAATATTTATGTATCAGGGCACCTGGGTGGATCAGTCATTAGGCGTCTGCCTTCAGCTCAGGTCATGATCCCAGAGTTCTAAGATCGAGCCCCGCATCAGGCTCCCTGCTCCGCAAGAAGCCTGCTTCTCCCTCTCCCACTCCCTCTGCTTGTGTTCCTTCTCTGGCTGTGTTTCTCTCTGTCAAATAAATAAATAAAATCTTTGAAAAAATGTATATGTCTTTTGAACCTGGTAGTTATAGTTCCACAAATTTATCTGTAGAACCAAGAAGACAAAAAGATGATTACAGCTATGTTGATAATAGCTGTAATTATTAAGGAAATTATATCAGGGAAAGTTAAACATAATCAGTGTGTACTACAATGGAGGATTGCTTAAATAACTCATTGCATATTCTATGCAGTCATTAAGAATGTGAATGTAGATTTATGTGTAATTTCATTAAAAGGGATGTATGACATATCATTGACATGACAGAGACATTTCAATGATAAATCACATATGTAAAATGGTCCTGGTTTTTGTAGGAAAAGATGTATATATTTTCACACATATACATGTGCAAAGAAAAATGTCTGCAGGGCTTGGTAAAGTACTTGTCAATTGGTAGGCACTGTATAAACATCTATTGAATAAATTAATGAATAATCAAACACATAAAAGTTATAAATCAAAATGTTAACATTAGTTTTCTGTAGGTGGTGAAAGTATGGGGGATGGTTTTTTAAAAATTGTTTTTGTTTTTGAATTATAACTATTTTCTCACTTTTATACAATAAGCAGGCATTAAAATAAGGAAAAAAACCACCTTGGTTTTCTGTTTCAGTTCCGCCTTCAACTTCCTTTCTGATCTGGGCCCCTACGACCCCAAGCTTCCTTCTTGCCTCAGTCCCCAGAAGAAGTGAGGGGCTGGTGAGATGGCCCCCAGAACCTTCCCTAGGGGCCTGGTGGAGGAGGGGGAGACATGGAAGTCTCTGCAAAAGAGGAAGTGGGAATGAAATTGAAGCGAGAACAATAAAGTTTCTGCAGGAGCCAAGCCAACAGGTAGGTGAGGGGGCCACCGGCCGTAAATCCTGCCAGAGCCTCAGAGGCCGGCAGGAGGCCCAGGGAGAGCTTGCCCAGACCCTGTCAGCTTCACTAGGTGCTGAAGCCATATGGCATCTGAATCCTGGTTTATAAAAAGCCAGCAAAGAAACAAAGCAAACAGTAGCAGCAAAGAAGGAACTAAGTTACATGTATAAATGTTAGCTTAGAAGATCCCCAAGGTCATAAACTCCCAGGCTCTGTGTAGACACTGTGGAAACAATCTGGCAACTCTTAGGAAAAGCTTAACACAGAGCTACCATAGGACCCAGAAATTCTACTCCTGAAAGAAATGAAAACGTACATCTACACAAAATCCTGTACATTCATGCTCAAAGCAGCGTTGTTCATCATAGCCAAGAGTGGAAACAACCCACACGTACCTCAACCCATGCATAGGTAAACAAAGTGTAGTATAGCCACACACTGGAATATTACACAGAGTGAAGAGGAATGGAAAATTAACTTAGCATAATACATATGCTAACACCTGGAACAACCTTGAAAATGTTATGCTAAGTGAAAGAAGCCAGTCAAAAAAGGCCAAATATTATATAATTGCATTTCTATCAAAGGTCCAGGATAAGCAGGTGTCTGGAGACAGAAGATAATCTGGTGGTTGCCTTGGGTACAGGGGTCAATAGATTGGGCAGCAGGGGCTTGATGGCTAAAAGGTATAGAGTTCTCTTTGGGGGGATTGAATATGTTCCAAAATTGGCCACAGAGATGATTCACAATTCTGTAAATGTATTTACAACTACTGAATTGTTAACTCTAAGCGGGTGAATTGAATGGCATACGATTAACACTTCAATAAAGCTATCATTCAAAAAAAAAGAGGAAAAGAAACAGAATAAAGCTTCTAAGGTTGTCTTTTCCTAATCCATGTCATCAGTTCATCCTGTAGGCAAGTGTGACATTACCTGCCCTACATTAGGGACACCCCCTAGTCCAAGCAAGGGAGTTAACCATGGCGTGGAGCTGGAGGACGCAAGATATGTGGCTCAGCCGCTCCCTTCACTGCAGCCAACAGTCAGCAAAGCAAGGGACGTGAAATGAAGCCATGCTAGCTCATGCCCCTGCCAGCCCACCCTCCCATTGACCTCTTCTACAGGGAAGAGCCCAGCAGAGATGAGCCAAGCTGGGCCAGACCAGAATTGGCCAGCTGACTCACAGAAGTGTGAGCTAAATAAGTGATTGTTGGCTAAGGTGCTGCATTATGGGATGATTTGTTACACAGCAGAAACGAACTGATACACTTTGGGTACAAATATGTGAGAGTTCCTCCAGGGAATGCTATAGAGCTGCTGGATTTGGCACATCGTCAAGTATATGGGTTATTTCCAAGTATTTCCCACGGTGGTCATACCCAAGTACAGCCCACTCGCCCGTAGGGGTGTTCCTCTTATACCATAGTCTCATCAATATGCGGCAATGTCAGAGATTTTGATTTTTGCCTACATGACAGGTATGAAATGGTATCTTGTCTTCATTTGCAATTCCCCAATCACAAATCTTTTCTGAAGTTAATTGGTTGAATGGAGTCTCTGTCAGACTTGTATTTTACACCTTCTTGATGTGGCAAACCCCCAGTCATCCTTTCAGACTGTGAAGAAGTTAGGCTTCACTTCCAGAATGCCCTTCACAATGCTTTATACCTGCTTCTCCTTTACAACTCAGCTCAGCATTGACCCTTTCTGCAAGCCTTCCTGACATCCAGCCCCACGTTGGGTGATGTGGCCTTCTGTGCCCCATTCACATGCCTTTGGCTGATCACTCATTTCACTGTGCTGTCATTGTCTAACCTCCTTTCTGGAGCAGGGCTCAGGGGACCAGGGAACCAGTACATAGGCCTGCCTTTCTGGGATCCAGCCCATCAGTCCAGTGCTGAGCCCTAGGTGATCTCCTTCCTGAACAGTTTCTGGATGAAAGGAGTCACAAAGACAAATATGAATTCATTGTACTTACTTTGACACCATTTATGTTCACATTTGTTTGTTGTCTTTATAGGGTGTTTCCAAGTTCATTATCTGATTTTGATTTAACAACAACAACAAAAACAGTAATAATAATAATAAATAGAAGCATACTGGCTGACTCAGCCAATGGAGTGTGTGGCTCTTGATCTTGGTTGTGAGTTCGAGCCCCATGTTGGGTGAAGAGAGTACTTAAACTAAAATCTTTGTAAAAAGATAAATTTATTATTAATAACTAAATTAATTTTACATTTATATGGCATTTATGGAGAACAAACCATGCTTGCACATTCTATACATTATCTCACTGAATCCTCAAAACAACCACAAAAATTGGAAGAGCCAAATAATGTAACACTTGAAATACACCAACTTCATGTAATTATTACTAACCATGGGTATTAATTTCCTGGGGCTGCTTAATAGATTACCACAAGCTGGGTGGCTTAAAACAACAGAAATTAATTCTCACAGTTTTGGAGATCAGAATTCACAAATATGTTGGAGCATGAGCCCCAAGTTACGAATCCATGATTTTGAGATATTTGCATCAGTTATTTTGAGGATTGTGCCCACCATCAACAGCACCTAATATATGCTCAATAAGAAGGTGCTGCTGGGTAGGTTAATACTGAAAATAGATCAGTTATCCCTGAGATTCCTTGGCCAAGGACCATTTCAGCCCATGATCAGGTCTTCCTGGCCCCATCCCCTGCAAGGAAAGAGGAGTGACCTTGGCTTGTTCCAACAATGGCACAAAGTCTTCTCCATACAACCAGCAGAGGCCCCCACCTTTTCCCTGGGCCACCCTGCCCAGCTTGCTCACAGTTGGGTAAAAACTCCTTATTTCCTACAACTCCCAAATCAGAAGGATGTGATTCTGGGACGTAACTGCAATCTCCTTCTTGCTACAGTGCCTTTTAATTAGGCATCAAAAGCCCTGGAGATCATCCTGCTCCCTTGTAATGGCGTGTTCTGGAAAATTACTGCCATTGGATTAAATTAAAGAAAGGTTATTTGGCTGCTTTGTTAGGCATATTTCAGGGGCATTGGGATCCCACCAGGACCTGCGCTGCTGGTATTATAACAGAGTGAGGAGCAAACGGACTTCCTTTTGGAAGATGATTGATGGGTCAAACCAGTTCTCATGGAAGAGCTAGAATATGAGAGGCTGAGAAATCATGCCTGCAACTGGAGCATGAACATTTCCACCATCGGAGGTGGAGGAAGACGAATCTAAAGTTAGTTGAGAATATACTATGATGCGGTGAAATGTGTCCCCCCTCCAAATTTCTATGTTGAAGTCCCAACCCCCAGCACCTCAGACAAACCATGTTTGGAGGTTAGGTCTTTAAAGAGGTAATTAAGTTTAAATGAAATCTTCCGGATGGGCCCTAACCCAATATGACTCGTGCCCTCAGAAGAAGAGGAAATTTAGCAAACATGCTCACAGAGACAGAGGGAAGACCATGTAGACACACAGGGAGAAGGTGGCCATCTGCAAACCCAGGAGAGAAGCCTCAGAAGAAACTAACACCTTGATCTCAGACTTCCAACCTCTACGACCGTGGGAGAGTAAATTTCTCTCGTTCAAGCCCCTGTGGTCCTCCGTGATCGCAGCCCTAACAGGCTAACACACTCACGGAGCTTGGTGTGAATAACTGCGTTTGGGTCTCACGACACTCACTTGTTCCGGTCTTACCAGCTGGCAAGTGACAGAACCAGGATCTGCACCCAGGTCAGTCTGATTCTGAGACCTGCCACCATGACCAAGCTGCACCAAACTGAGGCGAGGAGAAAAGGCAGTCCCTGGCTCACAGGAAGTGAAAAAGTTCCTACCAACACAAGCAGTTGATGGCCTGGTATGCCACTGAGGCTCAGACATATTTTTAGCAGGCTCTGGTGTCTATCATACTCTTAAAAGGGCGCCAGTCTCCCTGAGGATTATTTAGGAAGTACAAGTGCTTTTACAAATCTTCGAGAACTGTTAGGAAAGATGGTGGCTGCTCCTCCAGGAAGAATCTGAATCCACACTTGCAAATTGATGGTCTCTGTTGCTTATAAAATACAGTCAAAAGTGCTTAGCCCACCATCCCAAGTCTGTCACGATTCGCTGCTGCCTGCCTTCTCTCCAGCTGAATTTCTGGCCATGTGCTTGCTAGATCCAACTAGGCAGAACTTTACAGTTCCCTGAACAATTTGTAGTCTTTCCTGCTTCCGTGTCTTTGTCCGTGCTGTTCCTTCTGCCCAGAATGTCCTTTCCACCTTGTCCACCAGGTGACCCCCCACAGCACCACTCATCCTTCAAATGTCACCCTTCAAATATCCCCCCTTTCAGGAAACCTTCTTGAGCTCCCCTTAGAAGGAGCAGGGGCTTCCTCTTCTGCACCCCTTATCCTTTGTCCAAATTCTGTGTGGTAGACACACCTTACAGTGACCTGTGAGATGAGTCACATCCTTACAAAATCTCCTCCTCTTCCCTTAGGACAGAACCAGGGACTTCCTTCTAACTATGGTATAAGGTAAAAGTGATAAGATGTCACTCCCTTGATTAGGTTACTTTAAATGACAGAGATCATGGGATGGCATTCTTAAGATTACCTTACATTATAGACAACTCCATCTCAGTAGACTGGAGAGAGAGATGGCCTTGGTGGGTTTGAAGACGTCAAGGGCCATGTGTGGACCACATGGTTAAACAGTGCCTGGCTTCCAGGATGAGAAAATGGTACCCCAGCCAACAGCCAGCAAAAGAGTAGGACCTTCGGTCATACCGTCACAGAAATGAAGTCTGCCATTGACTGAAGAAGTTTGGAAGTGAATCCTTCCCTAGTCAAGCCTTCAAGTGAGAATACAGCCCTACCTTGACTGCAGTCTTGTGAAATACTGAGCCAGAGGAACAAGATAACCCATGCCCAGACTCCTGATCCACAGAAACTATGAGGTAATAAATGTGTGCTCTTTAAGCCATCAAGATTGTAGTAATTTGTCACACAGCAATATATAATTAATACACTCTATTCTTTTTTAAAAAATATTTTATTTATTTATTTGGCAGAGAGAAACACAGCTAGAGAGGGAACACAAGCAGGAGGAGTGAGAGAGGGAGAAGCAGGCTTCCCGCAAAGCAGGGAGCCCGATGCAGGGCTCGATCCTGGGTCTCCAGGATCATGACCTAAGCCGAAGGTCACCCAGGCGCCCCTAATACACTCTATTCTAACACAGAGCCAGTATTACTCATCACGTGTTATTCCCAACTAGATGGGAGGCCTGAGAACAAGGCCGAGAGGTCACCTCTTTCAGCCTCCACACAGTGCCTGACACACAGTAGGCACTTGAAACATGTTTGTTGAATGAATAAATGAATATGATCTTTAAGTTCTACTGGCTTTAAAAAATGTCACTACAATTCCAGTTGAAACTCCATTTACTGTTACCTTCATAGAAGGTCAATAAGGATATCAAATTTCCAAGAAATAAAGAAGAATGCAGAGAGCAAGCATTCTTCTGTAACAGTTATAGTTTCTTTGACACAATTTGCCAAGCAGTTGGGCACACCGGGCCCTGTAAATGCAATAATGATGTCTGCCAAGTGCCTTTGAAGATGGTCAAAGTCAAAAGCAAAATCACAAAACCTGCTGAAAGACAGCTAGGACCATTAGCTGCTATTTGAAACCCAGAGGCAAAGAGACATTATGAGCCTCAAACCAGTCAGAGGAAGAGTCATCAGTCAGCCAGGGAGTGAGGGACAGAATTCTAAACTAAGTCTGCCTAGAACCCCAGAAAGCTCTTTCTGCTTCCCCCTCATCCTTGCCTTCACCTCCCTCTTCCTCCTCTGCCATTGAAACAAAAACACCCTTCTCAGAGCTAGAAAGACCTACAGATCATTGCCTCCAAGCCCCTCATTGTACAGATGGGAAGACTGAGGCCCGGAGAGGATGGACTTGGCCGACAGTATACAGAAAGTCCCAGGAATAGCATTCTTTTTTACAATTCCCTGAAGACTGAAGTTAAAAATAAAAACAAAACAAAAAGCCTCCTTGAGGATCCGCAAGGACACGGAACGATCAACCAGAAATTTAGCCACCTCATTATTGAAAAAAAAAGGAAGTCTCACAGGATCCACGCAGATAAGCAAAACTACGAGCTTTTTCTCAAAGCAATTTTTTTCTTTTTTTCTTTTTTTTCAGGTTTATTTATTTTAGAGAGAGAGAGTGAGCACACGAGCAGGAGGGCCAGAGGGAGAGGGAGAGAGAATCTCTAGCAGATTCCAGGCTGAGCCAGAGCCCGATGTGAGACTCAATCCCAGGACCCTGAGATCGCGCCCTAAGCCGAAACTGAGACTCAGATGCTCAACTGACTACACCACCCAGGTGCCCCTCAAAGCTATTCTTACAGCAGTCTGGAGCTGCCCTGGTCCCAGGCACCATGCTACGTTCTTTACCTGTATTATTTTCATTAACTTTCCAACCATTACTCTTTTATAGTCCTTTTTATAGCTCTTTATTAAATAAAAATAAATAAGGAAACTGAGGCTCAGAGAAGTGATATGATTCCTCAAAGGGTGCATAACTGGGATTATTTCACCAAATTTGTCTGTGGTACTATTATCAGTTTATTATGATGCCAAAAACCTGGGACGCTGAGGCTCAGAGCAGGGGACGGCAGCTGGGGAGCTTTGCTTGGGTCCCTAACATCAGACCTCATCTTGAACATGTTTGAGGCTCAAACACAACAGCTGCTGACTCTCAGCTCCAGGAGGACAAGAATCCTCATGGTCTTGCTCTTGCTGAATGTCCAGAACATCGCCTGGCAGAATGGAGGAGGAGCTAAGGAAATTTTTGGAATGATGAATGAATGATCGGAGTGAATACATGGATGGGTGCCCCAGTTAACCATGCTGATGGGTACATGGTAAGAATGTGTCCTCAGGGGGCTGCTCTAATCTAAGCGAAGCTGATATGCAGAGTGAGTATCCGGGTGTAACCAATATATAATCCTCTGATTAAAGAAGCTCTTTTCTATGTAGCAATTGGATTACAACGCAGCATGCCAGATAAGGTTACTTCCATGGCTCTGTCTCTTTCTAGCCACAAATTGGCTCCCTGCAATTTATTATTGCCACCATTATCATTTGTTATTTCCCCCAAAGCTATATGAGAGAAGTCAGCATCAATCCCATTTGTCTTGATGCCAGGTGCAGTGAGAGCGTGTTGTGGGCTAGTGTGGGGGGCCGTTAACGGTACGGACTTTGGGGAACCACCTTCAGAGCCCAGAAACAGTTTTCTTATCTGTAAAGTAGAGGTCATAATAGAATCCATTTCACTGGATTATTGTGAGGATTAAAGACACGATGCCTGTACAGTGCTTAGCCCTTTCACTGCAAGATCTCAGTACATTTTCCTTTTAGCTGCTCATGAGACTGTAGGACAGGCACCCCGGCACCCTGTGGGACTGTGGATGGACAGCAACCTTCTCCGGCCCTTGATTGTCCTATCTGTAACACAAGAGTGGGAGAGGGAGAGGGTCAAGGCTGTATTTAATAACTAATTACTGAGCAGTTACCACGTGTTGACCCTGGGGCTGAGTCCTGGACACGGAGAGAAAAAGGAGCCCATAGCCCTGTTTTTGGGGCTCCTATGTGGTAAGAACTTTACCCACGATGGATGCAAGCCTTGTGGGAATACCTGGTACTTGCCATGCAGGGCGATAAGCCCTGCGTGTCCATGAACTCAGGCAATCATAATGCCAATGTTGACACCATAGTCCCAGTTTCGTAGGCAAAAGGCACTGGGACACATGAAAGCTCCATGACTTGCCCAAGGTCACACAGTGAATATCAGAGCTGGGGTTGAAACCTGGAGAGCAGTTCTATGCTCTCATCTCCATCTATCACAAATATCATGTAATCCTTTATGACCATGAGACAGACTTAGATCATCCCAAGGCCAAGATAAACACAGCTATGCCCCACTTTTCAAAAGTTTGCTTCACATCACCTCACTTTTACTGAAGACCTTCATTGATATTTGTTTTCATTAACCCAAAGAAATTTGAAGAAAATTTTTGCTTTCAGGAAAAAAAAAAAGGCAAAAAGCAAGAAAAGCATTCGGGGTTTGCATTGCAACGAGCTATTACAAAGGCAGCGTGCACTCTGAGTAGTGAGAGCGCCACCCCCCCCCCCCCAAGCTCCTTCCCCACGAGATACACTCAGAATCTTCTCATCAAGGGCCACCCGGGCTCGGAGTTGTGTCTGTGAGCATCCGTGCTTGATCTTGACTTATTTTGTACCTCCATTAACAAGATGTGTGCTAAGGTATCAGGACAGCCCGAGACAGGTTGTTTTGGGGATCTGAGGGTGCTCAAAAGTTTTTCCATAATGATGAATGCTAATTCCCTCTTTGCTGTACATCATTTCAGCTTCCAGAAGATTTCATCAGAAAATGATCTATTTTGGTTGGCGGGCTTAGCTGTACCTGCGTCCTCTTTTCTTGATGTTTTGTTCTCTTTTTCTCCCCTCTCTCTTATCTCCCTGCAGTTCCATCAATATTGTCTGCACTGCCTACCAGTCATCGAGATGAACATTTCCCTTTTCTCTGCTGATACCATCCCTGCTGACACTGTGGGAAAGAGATGGGCTGTGGTCCTGGAGCGGATATGGTAACACCATAAAGCCGAGACATGCTCCCCCACGACACGCTGCATCAGATGGCTTTGAACCTCTGCCTCCGTGTCCAGGCTGGGATCCCAATCCTGAGCACCTTACTGAGAACCTTATTAAACACACCCCCACTCGTTCTCCCCTGCACCAAACAGCAGCATACCAACTGGGAATCATTAGTATGTGGCTTGTGTTTAACCTCTGACATTCCCAGCACAATTTTCAAGGAAATGGGGTTTTCATACCCTTCCTCTCTGGGACCTTTTAGCATCTTTGAACCAAGCATTTGGGAGGCTGTACAGCATAGTGGGTGAGAAAGACCTCTGGACCCAAATTTCCTGGGTTCAAATCCCAACTCTTCCATGAAGTACCTCTGCAATCTTGGGGACAATTACGTCCCCATGTCCTGATTTTTCTGTTTTACCAGGATGATGACAATGGTGGTGGTGGTGGCTGTATCTCTCTTTACAGAAGACTTGGGGGGATTCAGTGTTTAAAACAGTGTCTGGCACTCAATAAACCTTAGCTGTATTTTTCTCTGTGTCCCACAGGAAAGGCATCTTAAATTAAAAGACTCTCTATTGTCTTCTACAGATACATTCCAGTGGGTAAGAAGAAAGAGGAGGAGTTCCAAATGACTATGCAATAGAAAAAGGCTTTTTAAGATTGCCATTAAAAAAGAGGAGAAAAGAATTGACAACTTCATGGTATTCTATGAGTTGTTGCATGTTTTTTATTTTTACTGGGCAGGATGTGGCCCTTTGGGGACGCAGGAAAGGTTTAGAAACTCCACAGATGAGAAGGAAGCCATTTGTTATGGGGTACTCCACTAGTAAAGGGACGTTCTGGACTGAAATAATGGTTTATTTCCTGATGTCCAGAGTGCAACTCTGTATGCTATCTTTGTTAAAAACAGAAGAAACAAACTTCCGGTTTGACACAAAGCACTTCCGACTTGAATACAATTTGCTCTTCCCTTTGTCTTTCAACTCCAGTGTCTTCAAGATTCCAGAAACAGCCGTAGGAGAAGAGCACTGATTTGCCGGAGTTGGGAAACAGTATCAAACTACTGAAAGTGACTTTGGTGAAGTCAGCCAAGGGAAGCCGCAGTGTACGCGAGAGAATATATTTTCCTTCTGAAGAGGGCAGTATGCAACGGAGGCCGGGACTCAGGGCTTTCTTCCAGGTCTGGAAGGCCGGAGGCAGTGTAGCCTTTAGGAGCTCAGGCATCTTGGGTTTCCAAGAGCTTATTTCTGAACGACAAACACATCTTCCGACATGAAATAGGATTCTTGAGGTCCGAGCACAGTTACACACTGCCTCTCACCACGGTGCAAACTGATGATACAAAGGCGGTCATGCAAGATGAATGGAGGAAGCCCCAATGAGTTCTTTTTCCATGCTTTTGTACTGTCTTCCCCCTCCACGAAACTAGCCTCTATGAAATTAAACAATAGCATGGCATCCCAGATGGTCTCTGATGTTTGCAGAAGAAATTGTTTCTTTCTCTACTAAGAAGTGTGTGTGATATAGTTTCTACTGCCTGAAGCAAAATATCTTTTCACAAGCATCCTTGCACAGAGATAAAGTGTTGGGAATGGGGATCTTAGCTCCTAGGTGCATTTATCAAGCCAATCACAGTAATTATAATTAGAACCACAAACTAAGTGAAAGCCGAGCATGAAATACATTTGCAGAAAACCTGAACTGCATATAATTAAGCCCTGCTTGGTGTCATTTTAAGATATGCCATTAATGTATTTTGGGGGGTGGGCAGGGAGATGATTTTTTTAAAAATCTAAATACCTTTGGCTTGTTGCATCAAAGGCTTCAATGGCAGTTAAAAGGAGGAAGAACCATATGCATCATTAACTGCTAAACTTAGGTCAGTGACAGATACGTCCAAAGGTAGCTTAACAGGCTATTTAAAACACTCTGTCAAATACATTCATTGGGTATTAATTTAACCTGGATCTGTCTTAGGGAAGTGAATAAGAGACTTGAAGATTTGAGGGTGGGGACCACAGCTTCATTCCTAGCCTCGGTTTTGGGCGTGCACTACCCTAACAATGCTGAAAACCCTTCTGCAATGACCCAGTGCCCAGAAAAGAAAGCTCATTCTCCTTAGGGGGACCTTTGTTCAGGTGTCACCTCTTTGATAAAGTCCTTCAAATATTCCCCTCCCCTAAACCTGGGCTCTCTCAGCCATCATGACATTTACCATACTGGCTTTTAAGTTTATTTATTTGTGTGGTCTTTCTCCCCCAGGAAACAGTGACCTCCTTGAAGTCAGCAATTTCATTGTCTTTTAAATTTGTATTTATTTGTCAGACAGACAGAGAGGGAGATGGAGCACAAGCAGGGGAGGCGTCAGGCAGAGGGAGAAGCAGGTTCCCCACCAAGCAAGGAATCTGAGGCAGGACTTGATCTCAGGATCTTGGAATCATGACCTGAGCTGAAGGCAGGTGCTTACCCGTCTGACACACCCAAGTGACCTGCAATTTCATTTTTTTACCCAGTGTCTCCAGCACCCAGTGCATTACCCAGTACAGAATGGGTGCTTGGAAAACACTGAATAAAGAGTGACCAAATAAGTAAGTGACTAAATAAATGGATGCTCCATCTTTCTGGGGCTAGCTCAAACTACTCTTAGGTGACATTCAATCTCTCTCTCCCCCAGGTAGAACTTTTCATTGGCAAGTCCATGCTGTTTTAAGGGAAAATAAAGCTTTCTATAGGAAGTTTAGGAGAGTCAATTGATTGTGTGTGTGTGTGTGTGTGTGTGTGTGTGTGTGTGTGTGTGTGTCTACTGGGCTCCTTAGAAAGCCACCTTTGAATTTAGGTCATATTTTGGGGGAGTGGGGTGGGAGAGAAGAGCTCTAGGCCACACGTTGGATTATCTTTCCATTTCCTCTTGGGATGGGAAGGAACAGAATACTTTTCTCCCCAATCCCTTATACAAATTAAAAAAAAATTTAAGATAATTGTAGATTCACATGAATTTGTAAGAAATAATACATAGACATCCCATGTTTCCCCCTGTGTTGACAAGATCACAACCAGTACATTAACGTTGATATACGACCCACCCACCTTATTCAGATTTCACCAGTTTTACACTCACCCACTTGTGTGTGGATGCGGGTTGTGTACACTTTATATCTCTGAAAGTGGCTTTCCCGCCTACCAGGCAGTGGTCCCGTCGGCACCAGGATCCGCTTGTATATACCTCTTGCACACAGTAGGTGCCCAACTATCTTCCACATAAACACTCGTACGTCAGGACGTGCCAGAGGCGAGCGCAACGTTTTATGGTAGAAAACCAATCCTAGAGTATTTAGCAGTTCAGAGGCAAAAAGTTGGCTATTTCTCCCCATAATTGTGAATTAGCTAGCCGGCTAATTGCTCCAAAGCGGTCCTGAGGCTTAGGCTTCGACCTCCAAAGAGCCTAGGTTTGGAGCCCACCTCACCCCAACTTGTGGCTGGAGAAGTGGGGAGGGGGCTTCGCGGGGCCCTCGAAGCTCCTCCCACCCCACCCCGAAGCTCCTCCCACCCCAACCCCCACTTTCACCCCTTTCTTCCCTTGGGCAGGACTGTTTCACCCCGTCTCCAGGCAACCGCCAGGCGCGAGGCGGGACGTCATTTCCTGAAGAGCCCGTGGGGGGAGGGGGAAAGAGGGGGAGGGGCTGGGGGCGGGGCCAAGTCTGGGCAAGCGACAAGGCGACGGCGTCGGAACTCGCTGGAGGTTCGACCCCGGGCAGCTCAACAGTTCGTAAAGTCCCGGCTCGCGGCGACGCGGCTCTGTCTGCGCCCGAGCGCCCCAGGAGCGCGAGGGTCTCCGGGCCGCTGCATCCCCGGACATGCCCCGCAGCCCCTCGCGGACGCCCGCGCGGCTCCTCCGACTGCTGTTCGGGGGGCTCTGGGACTAGAGCGCCCCCACCCCAACTTATGACTTTGGGGTCCCCAGCCCGAGAGGAACGGGCGGCCCGGCTGGGGGAGCCCCGGGCATGGTGTGACGGGGCGGTCAGCTTTGCTGCGCCCCCCACTCCAGACACCCGCCGTCTCTGTGCCCTCCAGAATGTAGCTGCTCTTTCCGCGTCCCCCCCTCACCCCCCGCCGGACTCCAGCCGCAGTCTCCGCGACCTCCGGGCTCCAGCCGACAACTCCTCGTCCCCCAGGGACGCTGTCGCCGTCTCCGCTTTGCCCGGACTCCAGCCGCCGTCTCCGTGTCCTCTCGACTGCAGCCGCCGTCTCCGCGCCCCTCGGACTCCAGGATCGCGACCCCTCGGTCTTCTAGCGCCCAGGACTCCAGCTGCTGTCTCCGCGATCCCCCCGGGATTCTGCCACTGTTGCCTAGCCCCCCAAACCCAGATTCTGGCCGCCGTCTCCGCGTCTCTCCGGATCCAGCCCCTCTGTCTGCGCCCACCAGCTCGCCCCGAAGCCAGACTCCGGCCGCGGTCTCCGCGCCCCCCGGGGCTCCGGCTGTCGCGTCAGTGCCGGCGTGCGCCAGCAGTTGCCCCTCCGCGCGCCCCGCGTCCGCCCGGGCCTCGGCGGGGAGATGAACGCGCAGCTGGACGGCCTGTCGGTGAGCTCGTCCTCCACCGGCTCGCTGGGCTCGGCGGCCGGGGCGGGCGGCGGCGGGGGCGCGGGGCTGCGACTGCTGTCTGCCAACGTGCGCCAGCTGCACCAGGCGCTGACGGCGCTGCTGAGCGAGGCGGAGCGGGAGCAGTTCACGCACTGCCTGAACGCGTACCACGCGCGCCGCAACGTCTTCGACCTGGTGCGCACCCTGCGCGTGCTGCTGGACAGCCCGGTCAAGCGGCGCCTGCTGCCCATGCTGCGCCTGGTCATCCCGCGCTCCGACCAGCTGCTATTCGACCAGTACACCGCTGAGGGCCTCTACCTGCCCGCCACCACCCCCTACCGGCAGCCCGCCTGGGGCGGCCCCGACGGCGCGGGGCCGGGGGAGGTGCGCCTGGTGAGCCTGCGGCGTGCCAAGGCCCACGAGGGCTTGGGCTTCAGCATCCGCGGGGGCTCGGAGCATGGCGTGGGCATCTATGTGTCGCTGGTGGAACCAGGCTCTCTGGCCGAGAAGGAAGGACTGCGAGTCGGGGACCAGATTCTGCGTGTCAACGACAAATCCCTGGCCCGGGTGACCCACACTGAGGCTGTCAAGGTAAGCCTGTGGTTTGTGGCCAAGTACAGGACAGAGTGACAGGAGCTCTGCCAGTGTGTGCGTCCTTAGGCAAATTACCCAATCTTTCTGGGCCCCATTTTTCTTAAGAAATGTTACTTTAAAATAGGAACATCTGGTTTTGTTTTAGCAAATAGATACCAGGCACTAAGGATAAGGTGGTGGGCAAAACAGACTTGGACCCTGCTTTCCTGGGGGCACAAAGGCTAGCAGTATGTGGGAGACAGACATCAAATACACTGGCAAATGTATGATTACAAAGTGTGAAAAGGCATAGGGATTCTTGTGAGCATTAAGAAACAAAAAAGTAAGGTCTCCTCTTGGCATGTGTTAGTATTCAGTGGGTGATCTCCACTTGTGTTGCAGTTCTTGTTCAGTCGGGTTTTGGCCCAGAAATAAAATTTTATTAGCACCAGCATGGCCCAAGGAAGCTATTTAGTGAACCTCAGAACTCCAGCCTGACCCTGCTGTATGTCCAGGCTGTGTGTCCTGGGACCGTCAGGTTTCCCCTCTGAACCTCTGGATCTCCACTAGGAAAATGGGGCAACTGGACCTGCTAAGTGTGCCTAATCTTGCTGGAAAGGCTTCTGCCTAAATCTCAGAAATAAATCCTCCACCCCCTTGAGAGTAGCTGCACTTTTTGTGTCTGTTAATTGAGAAAAATAACCTCATGACAACGATCTCCTAGGGATTTAACCAAGCGGTTTAAAGTAGTTTTGTGTTTGCTAATCTCAAGCCTAGAGCTGCTGAGAACCAGTTGGAGTATGAGATGGATAGTGTTTGGTGCATATGTGGATTCGAGAATCCCTTGAAGGTGTTTACACACACACACACACACACACACACACACCACCTTTGCACACTTTGGTACAAGAAGTGAAGAAGCTTGGGGAAAAAAACAGTGATCTACTCAGCGTGTGTGGGGAAAATGCTTCCTAGGGGTTTAGGGTGCCCTATGACCCAGCTTCTCCCCACCACACCTTTTGTCCCTGCCTTGGGTCCTCCTCAGTGCAGGTGATTGGGACACCAGCTGAGGACTGGCTGGGCTACTTCCATTGTCCTCTTTGGTGACCTGTGGGCAGGTGTGTATTGAGCCCATTTCCTAACTTCACTTTGGGCAGAACCACCTCCTGC
The DNA here is from genome assembly GCA_004023965.1 of Spilogale gracilis. Lineage (NCBI taxonomy): Eukaryota > Metazoa > Chordata > Mammalia > Carnivora > Mephitidae > Spilogale > Spilogale gracilis. Next base: position 35,508 of record PITA01012174.1, read on the forward strand.
CTGACTGTCACTTTCCTTGCTTGGTTGCCAACCCTTCTGCCCCCCTGCACCTTTCAGACCTCTGCTGTTTCTGGGAAAAGCCTGATGGGTTGATATTGTCTGGAGAGGGGGAGTGTAGCAGACCAAGGTTCTTGTGGATTTCCATGCACCTGTCCTCCTTTTTGTCTCCTCCCCCCACATCAGTCGTTCCCCCTTCTCTGACATTCCATATATTTATAAAGAAATAGTCCATTAGCCTTTGGCCCTAAAAGGTCTGGAGTTCCCAGATGATACATTTATACTCAAAAGATACTTGATCCAAATGGTCAATTATAATTGTGGATTCAATTTTAGAGGCAATTTTAAAAGACTTGTGTAACTCACTCATCACAAGGTGACAGACTTTGGAAAGGCCTCCGGTAATCTGGACATGAAAAGCATGGGCCCTCCTGTCGGTGGGGATCCTAGTGGCAGGCATGCTCGGAGGCTGAAGCTGCATGGCTCTGAGCTTCACCTTGGCCCTCGGGGTCTCGTGCTCTTGCCTCGCATGTTGTGTCGTGTCGTGTCTGAACCTTCCTGGCTTACACCTCAGTCCCATTATTCTGTGACTCGGGGCGGGCTGTAGCTCATCTAGTAAAACCTAAACTCTCTGTGGTGTGGTTTTTGAGCATGCAATGTGTGTGGGAGCCCTGTGAGCTGAGCAGCCCCCTGGGTCCCTGACTGTCCCTTTTCCTCCGGAGCGGTCAGCCAAACGAGCTCTTGCCTCGGGGTGCCCCTCTGTCAGCCAATGCCGGACACAACCAGCCCGGAATGCACCCTGTTGGACCCTTCAGAAGCAACAGGCAAAATGAATACGGCTTGTGTCACCTTAACTCCAGGGGGAAAGGGGAACAAACTTTCCGTGTGGGTGGAATTTAAGACGGAGGAGGCGGAACCTTGTCTCTGCAGCCTTCCTTGCGATAGTTGGGCTGCGGGTTACGGGATGGCCAGGTGGCTTCAGGACACTTCAGAAGAACCCCTGGGGCTGGTGACCCATCGCCACAAAATTAAGGACATTAAGTCCCTGAACCACAAGCCGAAAGAGGCCCCAGCCTCTCTACTAGTTACAAACTGCCCTTCACCAGGATATTCTTCACTTTCAGCCCCTCTTTATTAGCTTCAGTGCTGTAGGGCCCCGTGTCAGAGATTTTAAGGTGTGGGTACATTCCTTTTAACTGAACCTCAGACTTTAGTCAGATATCCCCAATTTTTCTGCTTTTTCTGTGCCATAGACCACATTGCATTTAGTCCAAGACCTGTTCTCTTGCTCCTTCGATGTTATTTTATTTGTTAATTTATTCGTTTGTTTATTTCCTCCTCCAACTTCTGGAAGTAGAATTGGCAAATGAAAATTGTATATATAATTGAGGTGCACATTGTGATTGGTTTGTGATACCCCTACGGGATAAGAGGATTACCACAATCAAGCTAATTATCCATCACGTCCCAGAGTTATTTTATTTTTGTGGTAAGAACACTTAGGATTAAGTACTCTCTTAGCAAATTTCAAGCATACAATATAGAATTATCCATTGTGGTCACCATGCTGGGTCTTAGATCCCCAGAACTTACTCATTTTATGACAGAAAATCTACCCTTTGACAGACATTTTCCTGTTTCCTTTACCCTCGGCCTCTGGAAGCCACTGTTCTGCTCTCTGTTTCTGCAAATTAGACTTTTTTAGATTCCACACATAAGTGAGATCATCCATCAGTTGTTTTTATGGGTTGGCCTTAGTTCACTTACTATAATGTCCTGTAGGTTCATCCATGTTGTTGCAAAGGGCAGAATTTCCTTCTTTTTTTTGTAGCCGAATAATATTCCATTGTGCACACATGTGTGGATGTATGTGTACTTTTTCTGCTCACCTGTCAATATACACTTGTTTCTGTGTTTTGGCTCTTGAGATATGTTTTCAATATTAAAAAAAAAAATCTTTATTTTTCTCCTGAAGGAAGAAAGAGGGGGAGAAGATCCTCTGAGCATCCTGAAGGAGAGAGAGATTGTGTGTGTGTGTGTGTGTGTATGTGTGTGTGTGTGTGTGTGAGTGTGATAAAAAGAAAATTAAATTTTAGGAATCAAGTTACTTAAGAGTTCATGAATCAGAGAGGGTTACCTCCTTCCAGGGAAGAGAGGAGACTGAACATGCAAAGTTTTTCCACATATCTCTCTCTCTCTCACTCTCTCTCTGTCTCTCAAATTAAGTATCCACTGTTGCTCACAGCAGTTCAGTGAGGATTCTACTCCTGTTTCCAGGGACTCCCATCCCTCTCTTGAAGCCTATTTGCTAAATCATCAGTGACAGTTCCAGATAAGGCAAGCCATTTACTATTTGCAATTATGTTGAAATGTTTGATTTTTGAAAAATTTCTCTTGAATGAACAGGAGCCAAACTAATAATAATTTAAAAAGTTGAGCTTTCAGAGGTTTTCAGCCCGAAGGGGTTGGTAAATTAGCCAAGGAGCCCACAGGCCAGGAATGGTGCGATGGACTCTGCCACATGCTTTCCGTGTGACCTGGGGCCAACCACTGACCCTCTCAGTGTCCTAGGGCGTATTGGCCAGCGTCTGCCCAGGGTTCCTTCTTGGCTCAGACAATCTGCAATTTGCTCAGTATCTGCTACACAGAAGGCATTTAGAATGTCTAATCTGGTGTTTTCTTGTTCTTTTGGAATTGATTTCACTTAAGGCAGAGTTAAGGAAGTTGGCTAAGGATTAGGAGATGAGAATCTTGGCACTCTTGTGTAGCCTCCTGCTAATTCAGGAAATTGATGGGTGACACACTGTACTGATGAGAACTTGACTGGTCTCCCTCGACATAAGAACAGCAACCCTGATGCCGTTCCAGAGTAAAGGAGAAGACCTCCACAGGATCGTGGCATGCACAGCACTACCCTGGGAGTACTCCAAATCACATTCACTTACCCGCTTGCTCTCCGAGTCCCTAATTCTGCAGGTGGCAGGGTTCAGGGTAACCGGTCGCTGCTGGGATGTGTGTGTGGCTGTGTGTGTTTCGTTCCAAAAAAATGAAATGGCTTCATTACAATCTCAATATCACCCCTTGGGTTCCTCCAAGGGGCATATTAGAATTTGAAACATTCCAGAAGTTAAAAACAGTGGCCAGCCCTTTCACTTAATTATAGTCATCACACCCTCTCTTCCTCTGTGTAATAACTCACAAAGAATCTGTCCATATTAATATAAGTCATTGTAGTTAGTCCGGCACATTCTAAATGACACATTTGTCATTTTCCCATTGTGCATGGTTAGCTGAAGCCATTATAAATGATTACCACTTCCAACTTTTATCTGAAACGCAGCTTCTCCCACTGGGGTTATTACTGTTTTCCAATTTGGAAACCATGGGTAACTTGTTCATGGGGACACACAGACTTCTCTGCCCCGTCCTCTTTCTTGGGTTCGTGGGTCTTGCCAGCAATGACATGTTGAAAGCTCACTATTAATAAACTCTTTATTGAATAAATGTTTGCTTGCCGGATCCAGAGTGTGAGCTAGAGCATAGAGAGGGTCCATTTCTTTAATCTTATTTGTTTATGTGGCCCAAGCTGATACTCAAGCTTTTAGACAATTACAGTGCGGGTAGGACCAAATCGTCTCACAACTGGTTATTTCCTGTTCAAATGAAGGAAGCATTTGGTAGGCTGGAAGAGAATGTCCCTATTTTTTTGCGGGGGTTAGAATGGATATTATTATTAGAAGAGTCCTGCCTCTTGGCTTGAAGCTTGACATGAAAGAGATAGAGAATTACCCCAACCAGCTTCTTGTTTTTCTCTCACCTCCCTCTTGCCACACCGTTGTTTATTACCTGCCATAGATTCATCATCTGGATGGGACTGCAAAGATAAGTATGATCCTTTAACCCCCGACTAACTGGGCTTTGTGTGTGTGGTTTCTTCCCGCCTCTGCCACACAGCACACAGCCTGTATGCACCTGTCCAGGACACTCTGCCCCTCTCACGCCTGTCTGCTCATGCGCCAGGGCCATGTGCATCTCCTCCAAGTCATAATCTGCCCCCATACCCAACCCCTCTGCCCTGGAAGGGCTTTGCACTGAAGCAGGGATCCATGGGGGATTAGGCTACAACTGGCTTCCTGGCAAGGTTCTTTTATGACCTGGAAGAGCTGCATTTGTGCTGCACTGCTCAGGGACCCCGAACTAGTGCCCAGCAAGGACCAGAGAATTTGATTAGAGGGAGTGACATTTAACAGCTAGAGGTGGTTGGAGGTTGAAATACAAATCTTTCAAAACCCATTCTTTTGTGTGGGCGCCCCCGAGCATGTGGGCTCCCCCGTGCGTGTGGGCGCCCCCGAGCGTGTGGGCTCCCCCAAGCGTGTGGGCAGCCCCCGAGCGTGTGGGCAGCCCCCGAACGTGAGCGTCCCCCCGTGCGTGTGGGCGCCCCCGAGCGTGTGGGCGCCCCCGGGCGTGTGGGCAGCCCCCGAACGTGAGCGTCCCTGTGCGTGTGGGCGCCCCCGTGCGTGTGGGCAGCCCCCGAGTGTGTGGGCTCCCCCCGGGCGTGTGGGTCCCCCCGGGCGTTGGGCTCCCCCCGGGCGTGTGGGCTCCCCCGGGGCGTGTGGGCTCCCCCGGGCGTGTCGGCGCCCCTGTGAGTGTGGGCTCCCCCCAGCATGTGGGCGCCCCCGTGCGTGTGGGCGTCCCCGAGCGTGTGGGTGTCCCCGAGCGTGTGGGCGTCCCCGAGCGTGTGAAGATGTGGTCCATATATACAATGGAATACTACACCTACATCGAAAAGGACAAATAACCAATTTTTGTAGCAACATGGACTGGACTGGAGGAGATTATGCTGAGTGAAATAAGCCAGGAAGAGAGGGTCAAA